>JARJDX010016201.1:0-12996 GCA_030264735.1 Gymnusa sp. GC000175 | reverse complement strand
GTTACAATAAATTGCTTGACGTACGAATGTAAAGGAGTAAGTACCATTTAATTTCATGTATCGAACTTTAAAATTGGTTAAAAAATAACTGAGTTATAGCGTTGCCGGTGTTTTGGTATCCACCTCGGGGGGATAGAAAAAGAAAAAATGCAGTTAAAAACCATTTTCTTTATTCTTGTTTTGGATTTTTAAAATTATCTTGACGTGTAAACTTAAAACATATAGAAAAACTTACAAACGAAAATTATTTGCTAACACAGAAAAAACAACCCAATTAAAATGATTACAGAAAATTTAAAAAAAAAGTAAAACATTTTGACTACATTTATAAATTTCATAAAACTTCAGGATTTCTTTAAATCATTCATAAAAGTAGGTTTAATGAAATGCAATGAATGCAGATCCAGCAGATCTATACCCATTCTCAAATTCATAAACGAGAATATATAAAAGAAGTGTAAACATGACTTAAGTAAAACACAGTTCGTTTCGATATAGAAACTAATAGTTTCTATATCTATATCTTGTCTTTCCATGATGTTCTCCTAATTATGCGGTAGAACCACAACGCGAATGCTTTCAATTTACGTATGTTTTTTGTGTGTGTTACTACTATTAGAACATCATGGAAAGACAAGATCATGAACGCAGGGGTACTAAGAAGAAAATACAAGTATAAAGAAGTTGACCTCATGGTCAAAGAAAAAGAACCAGAATTTCTTGGTCATTTCCCGAGGGGCAACTGATTTTAGCTGTTATAGCTAATTATACAGGGAAAATAATGAGCATCGTAAGAAGAAGAATGTCGTGGCGCAACAACCTTCGCGAATGGTACAAGTGCATACCCATTCAACAATTTAGAGCCGCTGTAATTAATACAAAAATATACATAATTCAAAACTTCTTTTGGATCAAATCCACCAGCCGGAAGTGGTAGTTTATTAGTTGGGTTTTTCGGATTTTAGCAAATATTTTAAAACCTATCAAATTTATGATAAAAATATGGGGGTACAAAAATGTCTAGAAATAAATTTGCAACAAATTTTGTTGTTATCATTTTTGCAAAATTTAACGTTTTAAAGGCTCATCTTTGCTTCTTAGCAACACTATTAGTGAAATTATTTGCATCAAGTTGCAAAGACATATTGTCATTATAATTAGCTAACAGTTAATGAAATATGGTTACGTGTCAGTCAAAAGTGACGGATGTCACTTATGGAATTATTGCCAATACACATTTCAACAAAATGAATAAACTGCCAATCTAATTACCTGTTAATTAAAAAAATATAAGTAAATTTCTGTCAAAAGTAACAAATGTCTTATATTCGAAAATGAAAGTCGTGTAGTGACCACACCTCTATTTTTCTTTAAATTTGTGTATTTTAATTTGGCGGATAAACTAGGTCGAATTTACGGTATAATTGGTTCTAATTTCGTTTGAAAATCAGCTAGCAGGTGTGCCTAAATAAAATATAATTGATCTTAAACCCTTCTAATAAAGCGAAAAAACTTATGTGCTGCGCTGATTTTCCTAATTAATCAATACCTATTAATAAATAAAACAGTTTACCTCCTATATATTACCATCTAGAATGTGGAGACAAAACTTGGTATCTTTAACTCCAGGAGACCGTGTACATACTTGCATGCAAACATATACTGGGTGTTTCAACTAAAATTTGACCGGCTAATTAAGTTAGGTAATTGCAGAAAATTGCTTAAACAGTTTGATTTTAGTTCTAAGAATAATAATAATTTTACTTTTATACCTTAACTCCTCTAGCACCCAGAGCGACGCCCCCAAATATCTTAAATGGAAAGGGGGTCGAGTGTAACATAAAATTGAGTAATCTCAAATGGACAACAGTCTGAGACCCTTCTTGAGACTTTCTCTCGGGATTATGTCACAAGTGAGCACTTACCTTAAGACCTTTTTCAACCTTTAGACAATGTACGAAAAAGATCATGCATATTTTTAGATCCTATTCGCCGTCTTTAAAAAACTAGTTTTCTTTGAAATAACCAATCGCTATGTGGATATCTCTTTTATAAAATAAACAATTTCACTGAGTAAACACGACATAATATCGGTTAAGAGCATATTACTAACTTAAAGGTCAAACGTATGAACAATAACAAAGGTCAAGCAAAAAAAATATTAACTTTAGAAATGGATAAAATTTGCGAATGTCGAGAAAGAAAGAAATTTGTAGAAAGCAATATGAAAAATAAGGAAATCGCAGAGCCAATTAGGGACTTTAAAATAAACAATTTATTTACTATGACCGAACAAGGAGGAAGTCGAAAGACCGGTTTCCGTGATATGAAGAAAAATAAGGAGAAGAATTAGGAAAACGTGTATAAAAGAAATATGAGGAGCTCTAAGTGATAAAAACTCTCAGATCAATTTCAATAGAAAGCACTGGAGGAGGAGCTTAAAAATAAGAAAGCGGAATCAAACGCCATGAAGCAAATATTTACATATGCACATATACTCCTTTAGATTTCCTCAGTAAAAGAAAAAATATGTTCATATAGTGTGTTCCGAGGTAATAGCATATGTACTTTAAATGCTTTTTTTCTGTACATTTTAAGCACGAAATAAAGAGCTTTTCCTAAAACGGCAAAGATTTATAGATCCCACATTTGTATCTAAAGAAAATAAGTAGTAAAAAATATACCTTACCTGAAATTTCAGACTGCGTATTATTGAGAAAATTATAACATTCTTGAGCCTTCTGGTAAATCATAGCATCGTGATCCTCTCCCCCTTCATAAATATTTGTTTCACTTTCCGTCATTTTAAAAGTCGCGCGCACTTACATTGACACAAAAATAGCTGTAAAAAACGACTGAGTGTTCTAATTAGTCGCTTCCTTTTAATCTTTTATCCCGGACATAACGGATAATTAAGTTCCGTCAAATAAATGAACTGGGATTATTGCAAAACGCGATTTATATACGTCTGGTGTACTTTGAAATCCTTCCAGGCATTTATTGTTCAATCCATATATCCACTGGATGTTGTATCAGCTTAGTTCGTGGATAATTAGTTAAAGCAGCAATACTTCTAGTAATTGTTCTGAAGCTAAAAGGGTCAATATTTCTGAAACAAAAACCACATGTTGCGTCAGTTTTAAGTCTAATAATATTCATTTATATAAATATAATTTTCTTTTACAGCTTTTATCTCTTTACTCATTTTTTTTAATAAAAGATCAACGTTAAAATTTTGTTTTGTTTTAAACTTGACAATTTTACCCTGATGATGTCCTAAGGACGAAACATGTCGTTAATATAATAAAATAAAATACAAAAACTAGGTTTTTATGTACAACCCACTACACTTCTCAAATATATTATAAAACGTAACAATGGATTACTTAGATAACATGCTAAAGGCCAGTTAAAATTTTACTTTTAAATTTATGTTTAATTTGTTTTATTTGCCTTTTAGTGCGTGCTTTTTTCGAACGTATAATTTATTACAAAAGCTATTGATGTTTGATTATGTAAAATTATTTTTCAGCAAGAAAAGCAATATTTTCGTCGAACTTTGTCTTTTTGTTTATTGCCTGAGGATTCCATTTATATCACACTATAAAATGCTTCAGTGTTGCGGCTGTAAAACGGTTTTTATGACAAAAAGAACCATTAAGTTTGCATGAAATCATTCAAAGCGACGAAATACTTTTATTTTAATTGCAAACAAATATTAAACTTTCATTACGCGTTCATATTTCAAGAAACTAAACATTGCACACGCGCGTGGGTTTTATTACAATTCAAACAAAATGAACTATGACATGACACATAACAACAAAGCAGCTATATGTTACGTAGCTACAAGGTATTTTAGTATTGCAGACAAGTCAACCTCGTTTTATAATTGAAAATATTCTCCAAGTCATTTAAAACGGAACTGAGACAGAAAATCCAAATCCTAATTGTAGACGAACGATCTTTCAAGTATAAGTAATTCAAATTGTCACGCCAAGTTTAACAAACTTTGTATGTGTGTAAATATTTTAACAATTGTCTCGAATATACTTGAAACAAATATAAACTTAATATTTGTTAAAAGTTACAAGACAATATGGGTTTAAACTTTATCTTGTTACATCTTATTCAATATCATGCAATGATCAATAATATATTTCTTATAGTTATCAAAATACGGGCACAAATACGGCTAGATAACTAGATTATAATGGATATCAAAGGAATTTAACAAAAAAGTTTCATTGTTTGTCCTTCTGCCGATATAAAGGCTAGCAATAGCATTGTCAACCGTAGGAGAGGATTATCAGAGTTAAAAATAATATTACAACGGTTTAATTAATTTTCCAGGGCTAAGTGTATGATTTAGTGTTTAATTTACGTAAAGCAAGGCTTAGTAGCACTAGTCATTGTCTGTAAAACTGAGATCAGGGCTAGTAGTGGCTTCTAGTACTATGGATCAGATGTGGTAAAATAAAGTGATACGGATTATCATAGATGGTCCGTGGTATGTGCGAAATATTGATTTACATAAAGACCTTAACATCCCATATTAAAAAGAAAATTAAACGAGTTGCAGGGAAAGTTAAAGACCACCTTCATTGGCATTCCAACAATGTGGTAGATAAGGCAGAACAAAGTACGTGAAGTGACTTCACGTAGAAGCGTAGAAACTTTTGGACGTCAGTGAACGAACATGTTCATAGAAATATGGGATTTAAATTGATGGTTGGTCATGCTTAAACAGCTTCAATGTTTGTTAAAGCGAAGAAAAGTCCAATAAAGCTACTTTTCTGGGAAGCAAGGAACAGTCAGGAAGAGCAAGAAAAAACGAAACGTCAGAAGTACAAGTGATATAGGGAACCAAAGAAAAGTTATTTTTTTACAATGTCCTACAATGTTTTTAAATATATCGTACGCAATAAATTGGAAATAAATTTTGAAAAATAAAGTAAATAGAAAATTTAGAACATAGAAATTCAGTGTTAGAAACCCAAGTGGTCTTTAAAAATGCAATGAGAGAAATACATACAAGCAGTGTAAGGAATAAAACAGAAAAGTAAAGTTAAATGGGGAACTATATGTTTTTGAAAGGTGAAGGTAACAACTGAGAATGTCTTTTCTTGTAAACATAAACTCATGTTAAGCCCATAACGAATAGACTTTTGTAAGAATTAAAGGTAAAACCTAAAAACAACATACTAAAAATATCAATGAGTTTTACAAAAAATAGACAAATATACAAAAATAACTAATAAAAAATAAAGATAGTTTTAAAAGACTTTAATGCCACAGTTGCCATAGAACAAATATAAAATTGTTAATTAGAGCACACACATAAAGACGAATGATAATTAAAATAAACTAATCGAATTTTCAATGGGAAAAACTTAACGGTCATCAGAACTTCTTTCTAATACAAGAAAATTTATAAATACTTCCTGGATATTCCCAAATAGTAACACAAATTATCAACTAGGGATTACTACCTTGTAAGGCAACAATAAAACGAAATACACAGAAATCAAGAATGAAGACAGTAGAATAACATATAACAGAAGAATAGCTAAGAATAAAAACAAAACAAAAAAAAACAAAGTGTACGGAAAATTTAAAAGAATATTTAAAAAAAATTCATGATGAGCAAAAAGTATTAAAAGTTGTTTCCTACAAGAAAAGAAATAAAAACAGTCAAAAAGAATTATAAGACAAAAGAATATAAAATATCCACAGTGCCGTCCTATGTATTGTAAGAGCCGTATACCATAGGTATTCAAATGGTTCTCTTATGGGAGGTGTCAATTCAGTTTAATAAAATTAAGACTGGAACACGGACGCCTTATTTAAGCGCCTGTAAGCTATAAAACTATATTAAATGAATCCTTTTTAAATGGGTTATCGCATGTTTTTTTTTTCCAGTTCTTTGTTTTTTTTTTGAAAATTATGTAAAAATCATACAAATAAAATTTTAAACTTTGTTGTCACATAACTAAGGTACCGGTAAAGTTATAGGCAATAAAATTATATCAAATGAAATCTTTACTAATAGGATATCGTAAGCTTTTAAAAGCTTTAAAATATCGTTGTCATCTCTTCTGTATTTTTTTATGCAAAATTATGTGAAAATCATTTTTAATAATATTTTGAACTTAATTGTCATATTTACGAATTTGAAACATATCCATTACTTTTAAAAAAAATATAACTAGATTTTATTAATTATCAACCAATTAGGTTGGCAGTATGTCCCTGCACTTCATTTCATTAAAATGTATGTTGGCAACAACTCCGATTGTAACATCCGTCACTTTTAATTGATATATAACCTATTTCATTAATTGTCAGCTAATAATAATGACAGAATGTCTCTGCTTCTTGATGGAAATAAATTCAATAAAATTTTGCTTAGAAACGAACAAGGGTAAGTTCTCAAAATGTTAAATTTAAAAAAAAAACAAAATTTGTTGCAAATTTAATTTTAAATACTATTGTACTCTTATGTTTTTCCCATAAATATAATTATTTTTGAAATATTTGCTATAAACCAAAACACCTAAAAAAATAAATTACCACTTCCGGTTGTTGGATTTTGGCTAAAAGTCACTGGAAGCTCCCAATTTTTGTTAAAAGCTTAAATATGAATTTCCTGGGTATGACAACCTATTTATGTCGAATAAAATTCTACGTTTTTAAGCACCATTTCGCATTTTTGTGTTAACAAAATCCGTCTGCGGCGCTTTTGGTCGCATTTCTATTATTTCTCTCTTCTCAGGGTTTAAAATTCACAAAAATTGGTTACCCTACCCGGCACGGAATAAATTTTTACACTGCCTTAAGGAAAATTACCAATTTACAAGATGTAATAAAAGTTTCAAATTATTTTAAGTTATGATTTTAATTTTAATAAAACGTAGTCAACAACATAGTCTCAAAACACTTTCAATTTAAAATTGGTCCGTCTTAAAATTTTTGTTTTATATTAATAGTTCTGAGGTCGTGGTGTTGAAAATATCGTGTACACTTGCTTTTTTGGTTTCAATAATTCGTTTAAATTACTTTATCGAATAATTCGTATCGAAACAATTAGTAATCTATTATAAATCAACATCCCGATGAGGTACACCCAAACTGTTTGCGGTGAAAATAATATTTTGAAGCGTTTTTTATAAAATTTCTTAAATATTTTTTTCAAATTTAGGGTAAAATCTTTAAAAATGCATTTAATAACTTAATACAAAATAAAATTATATTGGAAACAAAAAAAAACCAGACATCTTTTTGTAATTAGTTATTTACTGCATTTTATTGAATTTATCCTCTAGCCGACTATCAACCGAAAGGTCCTTCTGTTCATTTTGTATTTATTTATTTAAAAATTAAAATTTAATAATTAAAATTGCTTTTGAAATTTGCGTTTTGAACGCAGGAACGCAGGAGCAACAAAATAAAAAAAAATACTGGTCCAAAGTAGAGCATAAAAGACTCCATGCTCTTTGATGATTCGGGCTACCGATTGCAACAGAATAAAATCAAAATAGTATTTGAAGCAACATGCACGCACCTATTATTAATAACAAATACATGTTTAGAAACAAAATCGTGTAAATTTTATCATTTGACTATTTTTCATAAAAGATTTTAAAAGGTACTTCTATAAAATTTCGCTTAAAAATATGTAATGGGTTTTAAAAAAATAATTGGTCTTTCATTAACTATATATGCATATTTAATCTGAAAAATTCTGCTGCCGTTTTATCATCGGATTCACATTAATATGCAAACATTGAACAAATTGTAACTGGAAAAATCTAAATTTTATTTTATACTTCCTGATAATTATAAAAAGTTAAGCTTTTTTGTAATTAAAGCTTGCTGGCACAAAAAAGTTTTAATTAAAATAATAGAAGTTAAAAAAAATTCTAAATTTTATTAAATATTTTAATAAATAATAAGTATAGTTTTTTATAAATAATTTTTCTACTTTAATTTTGAACAACCTACTCATTTAGGTTCGCTAATAAATACACGACTTCTTATCTAGTATGTATAATTTATATTAAATAAAGGTACTATGTACGTACATAGTATATTGAAATTTCCTTAAATATGCATAAACTTTACTATATCATTAAAAATAATGTCCACTAATAGATTGCATGTCATTTAGAATATTCGCGTAGCATTTAGAGAGGACACGAAAAATAGCTTTCCACATATACACACAGCAATTATGACAAAAATCGTTAATTCTTGTTTGGAATACCTCAAAACACTGACATCTAATGAAATCTCAAAATAAATTTCATTATTATTATACTTTTTTTGGGAAATTAATAAGTAAGAAACATGTATCATGTAATAAGCCCTAAATCTTTTTTAAAAATTATCCGGAAAGTTAAAACTGTGTATAACCTAAAAAAAAATCTTATTGCACCTACCAAGTACACAATTAGCATGTTAATAATTTATTACTTTTTCATGTGTTTTTTTTTTATTTACTATAATGAAGCAATAACTCCAAACTCTATGACACATCTTTAGAAACCCAAAATATAAGCTACTACAATTAATAATCCAGGAATAATTTGTTAATAACTTCTGTTAATTACCGATTTTAATAACGTTAGTGCATAATATTTACTTTTGTCGCAGCTTTAATAGTTTTCATATTATTTGCAAAAAACCTGAACGTGTTATTATTTATATTTTAGAATCTAGCGGCGGGCCGTCGGGTAACCTTTCAAATTTGAATTCTTACCTTAATTAGCCCTACAAACTAATTTTTTAAGGTAGCTATAAGGGTAATTAGATGTAGAATGTTTTGAGCCAAAAACATTTAAAAAAATTATTTTTGAGTCATTTAATGTGAAACTTAATTTGTTAATTACTTCTTTTAACTAACGATTTCTAAAAAGCAGCAGTTAAAGTTATTTTTGCCGTAGCTTCAATGGTTTTTATTTTATTAGCAAAAATATAAAAATAAAAATAATATTTAAAATCTGTGGCTCGAAAATATTTGATGGCCAGCTTCTTACGCATGAATTAATATAAGAAAAACGGAGCAACTCCGCCTTCGAGTCTGGTGGATGGATTATGTGGTAGCTGTGTGCGTGTATGTTTAAAATACTATGTTGCAGAAAAAAACTAAATATCTCAATAACTAGCATCGGAACATAGACGGATCAAATCGACGATGACATACGCGAAGAAAAAGGTTTATCTATATGGCAAGGTGAAATGTGCAAGGTATGGGCACAAAAAAGAGTGATGACTTTTAGAAAATAGATAAGCTTAAAATATATCTTTGTATCCACACGGAACTCAAGAAAAAAGGCAGAGGAAACCAAACAGTGGGTGACTTCATCCATTTCTACTCCTGAGAAAGCAAACATAGAAGGGGAAAACGAGGAGAGTGACAATTCACAAAAAAAACAATATTAATAGCTAGGAAGAAGTAAATAATCAGTAAATTCTAATAGAACTTGAAATAAGAGGACACCACAGTACTAGTGGGAATAAATTTTACTCTTCACTGACAAAGATTCTATTAGTTATCAGCCACCGAAAAAAAATGTTCTTTTTTTTCCAATTGTAAATGGAAATAACGGAAAAAAAAGAAAATAATGCTATGGCTATGGTAGGAAAATATGTCAAGAGTGTGCTTAACAACAATGGCGGGCGTAAATAGATTTATGCAACACTTTCTCTTTAAAAATAATAAACGGTTTTTTCCACATAAACGCATCCATGGGTATACATGATCACAACCCACAAGACAACGTTTCTCCATATGTTATGGCAAAGCTCTCATATCAAAACGACGAATATAAGTGTTTACAGAGGAGCAAAATGTGGATAAGACTTCCCCTTGAAAGCCAAACTAGAGATAAAATACAGAAAAAAAAACGGAAAACTCTACACAAAAATCTAAATACAATATCGAAAGTCTTTAACACGATTTAACAAGTTTTCTATATAATAAACTATAAGATATACACACCTATAACACAGAGGAACTGTATAAAGGTGGTAAGAAGTACATACATACGCATACGCAGTCGCAAACGAAACTGTAGTAAGCTGTAGGGCAAAAGGACAAAACACTCTGATCATTCTGAATTGTAGAGTAAAGATATTGAAAATTTAATAAAGATAAAGAAAGTAATCTACCAAATTGGGAAGTGACACGAGATAAAGAAGATAGAAAAATGTATGCTAGGATAAATAGGAAGATAAAAAGGAAAGTAAGAAATGAAAAAAATGAAACCTGGGCAAAAACTGTAAGGAAATTGGGTGGTTTATGAGAGAAACTAGAATGGTGATGGCCTGAAAAGCAATAATGGGCACTAAAAGGGATTATAATCTACAGAATAATATGCAATTGGTTAAACACTATAGAAGACTATTGACAAAGTACAGGCCAGAATTCAGGATGCACAGCATAGAAGATAGAATGAACAAAGTAATTTTAACATAGATTAGATATCTACAGAATAGAAAAGATCACTTCAAAAAATGAAGAACGGGAAATTAGCTGCTTGACAAAATAGGACACAGAATAAACACAAGAAAAATCAGCAATTCAAAAATCAAACAGCCTCTTATGCTTATCGCGTATAAACTTGGAGTGTCAAATTTTGATGTTTAAGGCCATTATTGAACCTATCGCTTACGCCTTCGTAACAATTTACAACAACAAAAAATGGAAGTGGTAGAGTTGCACACACACACACACACACACACACACACATTTCGTATATAAAAGTTTGAAGTCTGTTAAACTAAAACCAAAATAAATAAAATTTAAATAAATGTAAAAGTGGTATGCAGATAAAAGTTATCTCAATCAGAAGAGCAAAGAGATAAAGCGACTAATCCAAAATGTCAAAAGACAATCTTTTGAAACCTCCACCGAAAACCTAGCTGCTAACGACGACACAGATTATTTTATATAAAAAACGATTAGAGCCAAAAGAAAACAACAGCAAATTCCCCCACTCAGGCATAGTAAGGATTGAAGCGACCTAGATAAAGAATGCGCACATTTGCTGAACATCTTAAATATGTTTTTACCCCAAACCAAATCCGTGATGACTTTCATAAGAAGAAGAAAATACGCTTTAGTATCCAATCCTACCAATAGCCCTGAAAGAAATCCTTTTTGATCCTATTTTTGCGACGACTCTTAAAGAGTTACTACGAAAGGGTTATGTAGCTATGATTTATATTTTTGATGCGACTTAAGTATATACCACAACTCTAAATAGTAGCCGAAATAATCATGATTTCAAAACCAGGCAAACTACTTGCAGGTCTTACATTCTACAGACCGACAACTCTTATACGAAACTGTTAGAAAGACTCCTACTACAAAGATTGACACCACTAATTGAAAACCACATTTTAAAGCTCCAATTCTGTATGTTAATAACAAGCTGCTTCAAATTAATTGAGACATACCTAAAGAATAGATACTTCGGAGTTAAACAAAACGATGAATATTTACAACTCAAACCAATCAACGCAAGGAGAAGAGGTACTACAAGACAACGTGTTAAGCTAGAGAAACGCAGGCAGCAGTAACTTCGACCTCCAGCTGGACAACCAAATGGGGTATACGGCTGAATAAAGAAATATCAATCCATGAAAACTTCACAAACCGAGGATGTGCCGATCAGGATAAATAATAAGACCCTTTCAAATAAAATCCAGGCCAAGTACCTGGGCATGAACTTAGATAATAGACTGAACTGGAAGACTTACTTTAAAAAGGAGACGAACGGGCCCAACTCGATATTAAGTTGCTAGAACACAATAATCTCAAATAAGTTACTTGTATATAATCCAGAACTAAAACTGATATAGCTCTATGGCTCTCCTCTATGAAGCTGCGCTGCCAAATTAAATATCTGGAAAATTAAGAGGTTTGAAAATAAAGTCCTCCGTTCAATATCAAAAACGCGATTGTACAAGCGCAATACTGATATTAAAAGGGACCTTAAAATGCCTAAAGTTAAAGAAGAGATTAGAAAACATGCTGCCTTACACGAAGCTAGACTACATTTTTATGTAAACCCGAAAGCTATCCAACTCCTGGACAACACAAGTGATCCTCGTCGCCTGAAGGGAACTAATCTACTATTAATATATTTAATTCTAAACTGTTAATCTATCTGAAACAACTTCTTAAATATTCTTTTGCTAGAAAATTAATTTATTATGCAGGAATGCACACAATTTTGTACACGATTTTTTAAATGAAAAATTAGGATCATTAAAAATATTAATCTCTACGAAATTTATTAAATGGTTGTTTTAAATGTTAATTAAAATGTTACCAATTTTAGCGTCATAATTATTTATTAACTTAATTTTTCACGCTAAACTACTGCCATTATAAATTTTAACTTTAATATATGACTGTATTATTCCCATAAAATATGCAGACATGCAAAGTTAAAGCATCGTAAAGTAGTAGTTAGAACGCTAATTTCCCAGTTCATTATTTAATATATTTAACAACTTATTTCGAATTTTTTTAGTACCTCAGTTAAATTGTTTTTGTGTAAAATATTTTGTTACAGTTTAGAAATAAAATTTGGCTATAACAACGAGCCTCCAGTAAGAATATCAAAATATTTAACCCACTTTTAATTTTAATCAGAACATAAACTGTCTTAGTCGATCAAGGTTTTCAGTCATAGAATTTACTCCGAAGGCTAGATATATACAATGCAGCGCAAAAAGTTGGCAAGTACGCTTGAGACGATAAGGACGGTTTATGGACGTGATAGTATTAAGCACCCACACATATAAATGAAGCATATATTATGATATTAAAGCATTTTGCATTACATCAAGTACCCATTCATATTGCGAATATTAAGATTATGAGGATAGTAAAAAATGAGAGCAGTCAGCAACTCCGTACCGGATCAGTTAAAGAAATATTCCTGTATGAAATATAGATGCAGCAATATCTTTGAAGACACG
>JARJDX010016200.1:0-12675 GCA_030264735.1 Gymnusa sp. GC000175 | reverse complement strand
TTTTTCGCAATAACTCGCTCAATTTTCATGTTAGGAAAAAAATTCAACAACTGCAAATTTACTCGTTAATAACATAATAAAGAGCAAATATTTTCAATGTTTAGTTTGTCAGATAGCACTTGTTTTATGATTGATTAACTTTGATTGTGTTGTGCGATTTAAACAGGAACTTTAAACGCCAATTAAAAAATAATCATCATATCAATATGACTCAAATTGACAGAAAGGCCGAACCTTTAAATTTTGACACCTGTCTAATTTCTAACCTAACCTAACCTTTAAATTTTGACAGCTGTCTAATTTCTAACCTAAGAGCTTTCACGTATTACTCCGTTGTCATGTAATTCTGTGCTTTTTTTTTAATTTTCAACCTTGAAATTTTGACAGTTGCCCAAGACGTCAAAGTTTTGCACATTTTATTCTCAATATCCTAACCTTTAAAATTTGATAGGCGCAAAATTTGAGAATCAAAGATGCAACCCGTAACAGTTTTGGGGTTAGAAATCTGTAATTAATTTTAACAAATGTCAAGGGGTAAATTCTAACCTAAAAATTGGTACAACAATGTACTCAATCTTTAGTTGACATTAAAAAAAAAAATTAAATCCGTGCAGACCACTTGATTTCTAATGATGCAACTGCCAGAGGAATATTTCCTTATTTGTTATAAATAATGAGCAAACAATTTTACTTAGATCTTGATTCCCCCTTATATTTTTGTTTACACTCATTACAACAACCGGTACTACCGCCTCTTTTATTTAAATATTATATAAATGCACATAATAACTTATATATTCAAATGTTTATGTGTTTGAGTAATCAATCTAATAATAAATCAATAAACAAATGAATAAATAGACGCGCGCTTCCAAAGGTTATTTGGATTATCAAAGAGAAAACAAAAAAAAATAATCGAGAAAATTTTCGTTTCAAAAGGAACGGATTCATAGCGTACTTTAACTTATTGCCGATTCTTTTGTTTTTTTTGTCAAATTAAATATTTTAGGTTAAGTATGTTTAAAAAAAATCTTAAATCTGTTAAAATATTTTAGTTTGTGTGATCTACAGCTGTGATTTCCGCTTTTTTCGCGTTTTAGCACACGCCTTTTGTACCTGCTACCTCCAGTAAGCTTCCGGAGATTTGTAAATTTGCTTCTCTCATTTTAATCTGAAACTCTGCGCAAATTTTAAAAACACAGTTACCTTTACACGGTTTATCCCTAAAACACTTGAGTAGTCTCAAGAGCACGCGTGCACTCTTCAACGGTAAAAAAAAATGTTTAAGTTAGGAATCCGTTAAAATATTTTTGGTTATGAATGTGTCAAAAAAAATCTTAAAAGTAATCTGTTGAAATATTTTAGGTTATAGTTATATTTAAGTAGTTGTCAATATATTTTTGGTTATGAATGTGCTAAAAGCTTTGAGGTTATGTATATGTCAAAATATTTTTATAAAGTTTTTTAATATTTACTTTAAAAAGACTTAAAAATCATTTTTTTTTAATTTTATTTTATAAAAAATAATCTTAACCAAAATTAACCTAATTATTTAAAAAAAAGTTATAAATGTATATAAATTTTCAACTTACCGTTCGTCCAGGGCCGTAATTCCATATTTTTCTTAACCTCTTGCATAAATTCGTCATTTTTTAATCTGAAAACAAATGAAAATGCATGCTTAAGTATTAATAGGATCAAGTCTCAATGTTACTTCCTCGCGGAAGTCCGACGCCCGCAAGGAAATTAATTCAGAAGGACGCGGCGCGAACACTTTCGTTCATTTATTTTTTTAGCCGTGAAAATTACGAGAGTCGTTTGTTTCATTTGCATAACGAAATTGATGACGAAAAACGAAAATGAACAAATGACGCAAAAATTGCACGCAAAAATGAAACAATTGCACGTTTCTAATTAAAATAATTGCGTAATTATGCAAAAAATTTAACTCAAATTAAAAAAAAAAACAAAAGTGAAAATAAAAATTATTTAATCGAATTTGCATAATTTTTATTTATATTACGCGTCTAAAAATTTATGACTCAAAACATTTGATTTCGTATTTACCAACTTGCATTTGTTACGTATGAAAAGTTCAAAAATAAAATCGAAATTTAAAAATAGCCATTTTCTACTACGCGTCGTGATTGTTTTGTTTCTTGTTTACTGGCAGCAATAATTAAATCTTTTATGCGATCAAAATAAAACAAAACACACCTGAATTCATCAACACGCGATTGTTTTATTATCGGAAAAAACGCACCCATCATTTTTTAAACCGTTTAAATTTTAATCGTAATTTGTTTTGAAATTTACCAAAAAAGGATTTAAATTTGGCCAAAAACATTAAATTTAATTTGGACCAAGTTGGCCATGATTTAATTAATTCTGTTAATAACTCACAAGTTAATTAAATAAAGTGTGCCGTGTTACGTATCATATTGGAGGAAATTTAATTGCGCTCCCAACTGTCCTAAAATAAAACATGTGAAAATCGTGCTAAAGAATAAAATTTAAATTTTATGCAATTTTACAAAAAAATTACAATGTGGTGACTTGGATCTACGTCTTTTCTGTAGATATGTAGGGGGCGGTGTGGTGTTAACAATCGTCAATTAAAATATTATCAAAATATAATTATTAAAAAAAAAATCAAAATTCGCCTCTAAAATCCCAAAAAAAAACGCCAATTTTAATTTTGGCCAAGTTGGCCATGATTTAATTAATTTTCTTCATAAATCGCATGCTAATTAATTGAATCATGCCTTGTCACATATCATTTTAAACGAAATTTAGTTGCCTTCCTCTAGCTGCGGAGAAAAAACAAAAGAATTAGATTTTTCACCTAACCTGACTTTTAACACAATTTAAAAAAGTTGATTTAAACAATCTAATTAGAGCACATAATTCTCAAAGATTTGTGCGAAATAAAAAAAAATTCCACCGATTCGTTCAAAAAAAAAAAACGTAAAAATTGTTTTTAACCCAGTGGGCCATGATTTCGCAATTTTCCGCCCGTAACTGCGAAATTAATTTAATTAAACGC
Source organism: Gymnusa sp. GC000175 (assembly GCA_030264735.1). Taxonomy (NCBI): domain Eukaryota; kingdom Metazoa; phylum Arthropoda; class Insecta; order Coleoptera; family Staphylinidae; genus Gymnusa; species Gymnusa sp. GC000175. The sequence continues at coordinate 9,629 of JARJDX010016200.1, read as the reverse complement.
GCCGTGTCACATATCAAATTACAGCGAATTTAATTCGCGTTACGCTCGTGCTAAAATAAAACGCGAAATCTCTTGTTCGGCTATGGAAATTGAAGGGAAAATGTGGCAAAATTGTTTTACTTACATAAAATTATATCACAGTCGTTAAAATACTAAAAAATAAAAATAAATGCGCGCGCGGCGCTCTCAATCACGACTTAATTATTAATTTGCTTGAATCACAGTTATTTTTTTGCACAACATTTTTCATTCGTTGTTCATTTGTTTTATTAAATGTTTGCGTTTGTTTCGAATTTTTATTTTATTCAAACTTTCGTTTGAAAAAATTTTATTTCGTTGCAGAAATCTTTATTTGGTCTTCATTTGTTTCAAAAAACTTTTAAACAATTTTTTTCGTTGTAAAAATTTTCATTCGCTTTTAGAATTTTTTTATTTTTTAAAAATTTGCAAATTTTCATTGGTTTCCGATATTTTCATTTGCTTCCAACTTTTGTTTTAAAACTTTGTCATTTTTTTTTCAATAACTTTTATTTGTTTTGTTAATTTTTCGCTTTGTTTTAAACGTTTCCATTCGTTTTGAACGTTTTGTTTTGTATTAAACTTTCATTTGTTTTAAATATAATCATTTGTTTGGGATTAGCGAGCGCGCGGTTTTTATTAAATTTTCATTGCGTGTTGCAGTTTTGCGGGTGCATGTTGGAGTTGTACTGAGTTTCGTATGTGAATCGGGGAGATATATAAGTCGAGCGCGCGGAGATTATTTAAGTACACTTGGCGCGCGGCAATTGTTTCAAATAATGACGAATGACATGAGAAAGAGAGGGCGCGATCGTAATTTTTACTTAGGAGATACGTGCAAAAAAAAATCCATACATTTAGTCAGAAAAATATTTTCAAATCGCTCATTTTTACATATTTTATAGAGAAAAGCATGCCTATCACGATTCAGCAGCCCGTTTTTTAATTCAGGGCCTGGTTTGCTAGAAATTCGAAAGTTGGAAAACTTCAAAAAGTCAGTTTAAAAACGCACTTAAGAACATTTTCTGAGCTTATTAAAAGCTATAAAAATATCTTGCCGGACCCATTTGGTAGTCAAAACAATTGTCTCTAACCACCTTTAAAGAAATTAAATTTCGGACCCTTCGTTTAGAAGATACGTGCAAAAAACTGGAAAAATTTCCATACATTTGGTCAGAAAAATATTTTCAAATTTTGAAAACTTTCAAATCGCTCATTTTCATATATTTTATAAAGAAAAGCATGCTGATCACGATTCCGCAACCCGTTTTTCAATTCAGGGCCTAGTTTGCTAGAAATTCGCATCCAAAGTTGGAAAATTTCGAATTCTTTTATGTCGTTGTTCTTCGTTTCTTCATTATGTCGTTATTTCGTTTTTCAGTTCTTTACTTACATTGCTTCCCCTTTTGTTTTTTCATTCTCTTATTCGTTTTTCCCATTCTGCCGTTTTTTCGTTCATTTGGTTTTTGAGTTTAAATGTACACGCGGTGGACACAAAAATTTCAATAATTTTCGTTCGGTTTTTTCGCTGCATTATTTTTAATGACCAATTTTCTTCGTAATTTTAAAAATAACATTAAACTTTTAAAGTATGAAATTGTTTAAGCAAAAATTTTAGAATTCTTGCGTTTGCAGTGACTTTTACATTTTTATTTTTATTGCATCGAGTTGGCTGTGACTTATTAAATTTTGTTCTTGTTCATCGAGGTTATAATATTTTGGTTCAACTTTCAAATCGACGGTAATCTTCATATCAAATTAAAGCAAATTTTGTACCCTTTTCATAAACCGTCAAAAATGTAACAATTGTAACAGACGTAATTGCTTTAATGCTTACATTTTCTTTTGTTATTTTAAACAATTTGAGCAAACATGAAACAAATTACGTTAATTAAAAGGAATATGCGCTCATGTAATAAATCGCAATAACATTAAAACAAAAACAATTAAAATTAAGTAATAAAACAAATGAAAATTTAAAAATTGTTTAAATTCGCTCCAATTATATTCACATATTTTAAAAGCAATCCTAATTACAAAAATATGGTTTTTAAATCATTTATCAGGTGTTACAAATTTATGGAGAATGCATGCGCCAGTCAATTCTATTTTAATCGCGTAGGCTGCGATTTTCGCATTTTCTGCAAATATTTCCCTAATCGAAAGATATAAGTGTGCCTCGCAACTAAAAGCGAAACAAATGCAGAAAATAACTTCTAGAATGGTAAAAACTTTCCGATGTTTTTTTTATTTATTGAATGCGTTTTGCATTTGTTTTTAATTTGTTATAATTTGTCATGAAATCAATTAAATTCATGTCAGTTGTCATGAGTGGAGCAAGGTCGTTCTGTCAATAATGGATTTTGGCATAGGATTTTTTTTTGTTTATTTCGCGACGTGCACACTTTGTTCACAGCACCGTCAATTGTTTGGAATGACGGGACACGTACGATATTCAAGCGATTCGCGTGAGTAAGCTGATAAAATTGTTAATAAATAACTCATGCAGTTTTGGCGTTGTCTCGCGTTGGTTGGGGTTGGCTGCTCAGATTGATACGAAAATTCTTGTTGGGCGCCAGTAATCAAGTAGTGCAAAATTAAATCAACAAAAGCTGTTGTTAAACAGCGATTCTACCAATCAAGTTTCTTTCAGCAATAAAAAAATTTGTCCCGGAGATAGAGGAAGGCTACACATCAGACATAATTTGTAATCACCTTACAAAAAGTTTTATTTCTTCGATTCAAAATTCGATTTTATTATCTGCGGCGCCATTGAATAAAAAAATAAATGCGAATTAATTTTTTCATCAAGGTTGGCCGTTGATTAGGTGGTAAATTAAAATAGATTTTGTATTGAGAAACACTTTCTAATATAAGAGACATACAGTCTGAAGTCTTTATTTCCGTTTTCAAATTGATGTTAAGGTCAAGAATAAGTTGTCTTTGATCTCGTTGATTTATTTTACATTCCGGGAGGTCCCATTTGTATGGAAATTGATACAATTTCATTACCAAGTAATTGTAATAATTATATATCTCTAGATATTTTTATTAGTATTATTATTTTTATTATTATAATCATTACTTCTCAGCCAACTTGATCTAATGGAATATCCGAGAGAGAATTTCATGTCATTCGTATGCCCAATAATATAACAAGTTAATTATTATTATTATTATTATTATTATTATTATTATTCATTTGTTTTTTAATTGTATTCGAATATTTGGTGAAAAAACGTTGTAATCTACCTTGGCTATGTTTTTATTTTGTATTTTGTAATGAATAATTTTTTTACTGTTAAACACCGAGAATTGATAAGGTTGTGTGTTGTTTTTTTTTTAATATTCCCGGCGAAAGTGACGGAAATATCAATAAAACATTTTTATCAAGTGGGCTATGACCTTAAAGTTTTTCTCGGATTACTCTAAGGTTATAAAAGGTAAGTATATCGTGTCACGTATCTAATTGAAGCAAATTGTATTCCCCGTTTAATAAAAATAATATTGTCGTGTACAGCCTGCCAAGTTCACCGTGGCAATAAGCTCACACACATTCGTAATTCCAATGGCAACACAACACGACTGCAATTCTTTAATTCTTCAACACATAAAAAGTTTATTTTTAAATTATTTTTTATCTTGAAACAATTGCAATGAATATTTTATGTACAAAAGGACCTTTCATTAATAAATATTTATAAATCCAGCTGGCTCTGAACTATTGTGTTGTGATGAAAGGTCAAATTGACATTGGTTTGTGCAACAAACCTAAAAAAAAAATATGAAAATGAAAAATCGCGCGAACTGACCTTACTCTGTACATATTAATTCGCAAGATTAATGCTCACATCCCACGTGGAGACATATAAAAGGGGCGTCAAATCATGAAACAAACGACTCTCTCGTCGAAAGATTTTTCTAATAATTATGTCGAGTTTAATAAGTGGATTTTTTTCCTTCGATTGGACCACCCATAAAAAAATTACGTGCGAAAAAAGGTGAAAGCGCGCCCAAATGTGGGTGGCGATTTACAACGCAAAGTTCACGGGTTACAAAAACAAAACACCAACGAAACACGTGCGCCGTAATTTTTAATTTTATTGTTTTCAACATTTATTCACAACTTCGTGTGTTACGATCGGAAAATTGGCGGCAATTAGATCGCTGATAACACGGGAAAATTAATTTTGTTTTTGATTTTACGTGATTTTCTTTAAAACGTGTGGAATTAATTAAACGCAGGGCCGGCTCGACAAATTCACACGGAAAATTAACGAGACATTTGGAAAAAATTTAAAAAAAACTTTCGGCGCTTTGATATAAAACGTTTGTGTGTTGTTTTTTTTTTGCGTTTCCAACGAATTAAAATATTATTAATCGGATTTTAGATTCGCGTTTTCATTTGTTCAAAACGTTCTGAATCAAAAAGGTGTTAAAAATAATAATAATTTTTCAACCAAAACAAATTTTTTGTAAACAATTCTGTTTGGGGCGGCAAAATTATTTGAGCCGTTCCTGGTTGTGTTTACATATTTTTATTCAACCTGTAATTATGACACGAAACAAAAACAAAAATGCGGATGTAAGAACATAGAATAAATGTTATATTAAGTTAGGTATTATATATTTATTATGAAAAACACGACGAGAAAAATTCGAAAATAAATTTTTAAATTTTTCATTTTACTTTTAATAATTTTTTATATTTATATGCTCTGTGCCAATTTGGGCTCCATTTTAATGAATGCAAATCCAAAATTAGATCTAAAATATTTTAAGCCCTTTAAAGGTAATTTGAAAAACACGAAAAAACAGAACACCAACGTTTTATTTTAAAACGCTGTATCTTTTTTGTTTTTTGAATTATCACGTTGATCTTTTCATTGATTTGATCAATATTTAAAGCACCATCTTATGAAACGCTGATTTGCCGTACCCGATCAAATTTAAGAGCCGGTTATATCGATAAACACTTTTATAGTTTGCATTTTTATTCAAATCGATTGGTAACAAATGATCACATTTACACAGTTAAAAATATCAAGAGAACGACACAAATTTTAATATCCTTTGGGGTTTACCATTTAAAAAAAAAATGCGTATTTCCTAAAAATCAGAATTAACCTAATTTATTTATTATCCCGTACGTCTTGGTATAAATGCGTTTTGTTTTTCTTGGTCCTAGCTTCGCATATAAAAATTGCGACGATATTTTTTAGCAAAAAATCAAATTTAGGCCCATCCAAAATAAAGTGTTCTAAAACTCGTTCGAAATTCCGTACAAAATTATCAGTATTATCAAAATTATTCTTATGGGAGGAAGACGAAAAATTAAATCCATCATCTAGTGGGCGACGCAATCTTGTAAATTGCGTCGTAGACGATTTCCTGTTCTTTTTTTATTTTGTTCTTCATGTCGTCGTTGAAAGGATCGAAATTTAACACGCGCCTTTTTCGCCTGTAAATACCTTAAAAAGAAACAAATTTATTGCAAGAAAATAATAATAATAATAATATTAATAATATTCTTTAAACCTTCTTTGCGATCCAGGGCGCATCTGAATTGCTCGTGATCGATCGGGAACTCTAAAAACTCTAAAATTGATTTCAGAGTGTGTTCGGGGTTTTCGACCAGTTGCTCGTAAAAGATTATGTGGGTGGGCCCCGCAAAATTATTCAACCAATCCAAATTGGTTTTTTTCCAAGCTTGCAGTTTCTTGTTTACGAATTGTTGCCAATCTAAGAAATAGTTCTTTTTTTAGAAAAAAAAACCACGGTGAACTTGGCGACCTGTATCGCGCATACATACATTTGCCCTTGGTCCTTCGATACCGATCAGGTGACGCGAATCCAACGTGACCACCGGATTGTCTGTTAAATTCTGCTTGGATTGCAGGAGCCGGTGCTCTCACCAGCAAAACAGCCTTCTGGAACGGACGTCTCGCCGTTGGTCCCCATTCGTGCGTCTTGACCAAAAGAACGGAACCGTTGACGATGCTTTCAGCAGGGAAGCCATTTTTTAAGAGACCGTAATCTTTGTAGACCGATCCAGTTAGTATTCCTAATAATTATTATTAATTCGTTGTTGCTACATTTTAAATTTGATGTTTTTTGTAATACCTGTGGCTTGTTGCAAGAGATATCTTAACCAGGTGTTGCCGCTTCCCGGAAACGATGCTAAAGCGACTGGGGCATTGGCAGAGTTTTGCAATTTGAGATCGGAACACCACTGGATTCTTGAACGGCGGAATGATTTGTTACTTTTGATGATGGTCTGGGTTTGTTCGGTTGCCTAAAAATTTCAAACCAAACACAATTAGGCGTTTTTGTTAGATTTTTTATTACCTTTGTGGAAAATGCGGGAGCTTTAGGTTCGTGAAGAGTGACTGCCGATAGCAAAAGCACGCCGGCTACGTATAAGACAATGAGGAATCCTAATATCCAAAACTTTGGCCGCGTCAACTGCATTTGTTTAAATCCATCATAAGTCGACACACTCTCCAAGCACTTTTTGCCTCTTTGAACAAAACAGAAGGTTAATTGTTCTCAATTACTGCTTTAATCGAACCCTACAACAAACAATGATTTTCACTACAAAAATCTACATTTAATTTCATCTACAAAACTTTTTCAATTTTGCTTTAATTTTAATTTAATTTGATTGCAAGATGAAATTTTCTATGAAATATATTAATAACTGGGCTAATTACATGGAAATTGTACCTGAGAACTTCTAAATCGAAACTTGAAATTTAAAGCAAGACAAAAATATTATTGACAAGTTTTATCAATAAAAATGAGCTCGTGCTGCGTTTAAAAATGTTATGAAAATCGCAACAAAACTGTGCAAGTTATAAACAAAAACGTCATAGTACCTTAGTACCTTTCAAGTCGAAACTCAAATTTTAAAGATGGAAAAAAATGATGTTAACAAAATCTCTTCATTTGAACGTATTAAAGCTTAATTTTAACTATTATTAAAAACAAATTATAACCGAAGCTTTTAAAGCATGTATTAGATTTTTTTAGGTGGTTTCCAAATTTTAAAGTTGGATAAAACTTTTTCAACGCATGCAAGCAAAAAAATTCAAGGGTATAAAACATTTGCAATTAAATTTTCTACAAATGGGTGAAAAAAATCATCCAGATAGCTTCAAACGATTTCGGTGAATAAATCGATTTCGAGTAAAATTTTGAGCGTATCAATTTGAGTCAAACTTTAAAAACTTTTGCATGCTATCAGTCATTATTTAAAGTTAATCTAAAATACGATCTTCATCTAAAAAATAAAACGATGAGCAAAAAGTAAACAAAAGTTCACGTGCATAAGGGTGGAAAAATCGCGTGCGATCACATTTATCGACGTCACTTCCTAGGAAACCGTTAAAGCCATAAATTGATTACATATAGTCATAACACAAGTACGAAACGCACAGGTTACTAATCAAGACAAGTCATAGGTGAAATTCGTGGTCAAACCGCAGCATTGACCTTAAGCTCATATTTGGGGATTGAGCATTATGATGGGGAAAATTTTAAAACCGACATGTATACCTTCCAGAATTAAGGAAAACTAACTTCCTTCTACGTGTATATGAGCACGAAGCGCGGCGGATGATATTGATTATCGGCGCGTCTCGCTTGTTTCATGGCAACCCCAGAGACCTAAGGAACAGCTGACTTATTTAACCTCATGGGGTTACCATAACTACGCAAAAAAATAACAAAATGACTGCTTTTTTTCAAAATACAAATCATCATGTGCATGGTGTTTAACGTAAATTGCAAAAAAAAAACACAAAATTACGATTTATATCCATTAAAAAGGTGGAAACCCACCATATTTATATGAATTAGGTGTGAAAATTTTCCGTTTCCGGTTCAATTAAGCAATGAAATATAATTGGCCTAAATCCAAACCCGTAATTAAAAACAACACACAATCAAATCAAAATGAAAGACATAAAATCTATTCTAGTTTATATTAGTAATAAAAGCTTTGATAAAAATTGACGAGGCGTGTTAACACCCAATTGAGTACAGGAATAAACAAAAAATAACACTCAAAACGACCAAGCCAATTGCATTTCACACAATTGACTATCGATGCAATAAAGAACAATGCAACATCAAACAAATGAACGATTGATTGCTTGCTTACAAACAAATGCGCGACAATATCTGCAAAAAAAAATCAATGCTTTCTCATGCATTTTGCTGGTAAACGATTGTGAAGAAAACGCAATTAAATTTATATTTGTTGTTGTCAACGTTTCGTTCACCATTTCGAGGAGGCAACTAATTATAAAAAAAAACAAACAAACAAATTCAAGCAATGGAAATTAAATTGTGTACCTAATTATTTAAAGCGCTTCTTAATGGAAGAAGTCGCACGTTTTGTTGTTGTTTTTTACTTTTTTTCTTAAAGGAAACGTTTCTAGTTTGCTCCGTTACATCACAGAAATATATTTATTTTTTTTTTATTTAGAATTGAAAGTCGGACACAGCGGCTGCACGTTGAAGGCTGTGAAGCCGAACTGGAGCGACGCCGACGCATGCGGATCGGGAAGCAGGCGTCGCGAGACTAGCAGGGCGTCGGTTCCCCCTCTTACCCATATATTTAGCGATTTCTTACTTTCAGGACCTTATTACATACGCAAATAAAATAATCGCGAAGAAAATTTTATTCTTTACGCTGTGAAAATATAGTTAACATCCGGGGATCGCACGTTTTTAACTTTATCTTTAACTTTAGACGATACACAAAAAAATATTTATTTTTCTTAATAAGAGGTACAGTTTTGAAGATATCTTCAGTTGTTTTTTAAACTTTGTAGGCGTCGGATATACATTTTTTCAAAATAGTCGCATAGCACTTATTTAATATTTTTATTCGCCAAAGAAATTTTTTTAAAATTTGTTTCTGTGGAAGTCTAAAGGGGCAAAAGTGTTTTGAAAGTTTCGAATGAAATTCACGGTATAACGAATTTCCCGGATCGTCTCGAGCCATTTACCTTTTTTATAGATCTTTAGACGAACTTAAATTTTTGCCAAGAAAATGCCGTCGCGACGTCAAATTTCAAAGGCGTCTGGACGCCGTACCGTTTGTCGTACAGAGATCTCGATAAGTTTCTGTCGACCTACCCCATACCTACCAAAAATTTAAAATAAAATAACTGTTATTAAAAATTCACGAAAATACATAAACACTTATGGGACATCCAAAGCCCACCCTCAAAGCTCCACCATTTTTAAAGGTCTAGAAGCGCCATCTAGTGAGTGCGCTATAGCCCAATAATTGTAGATTTTAATTGTCGAATTATTTGGAGAATAAAATTTACTTGACAGAAAAACAATTTATTACCAAACTAAATTATTTAATTATTAAACTAATTTATTAGCAAAGTAAATTTTATTTGAGAAATAAAATGTTTTATGAAACCGGGCATAATTAATATAAATTTAAATTTAAAAAATTATAAATAGAAAAATTTTATTTCAAATTAAAAAAAATTACACCAGTCTATATATAAAACTCGCTGATTTTTGATTTTTTTGTTTGATCAGTTGGCACTCATGTCAATCATCAAAGATATTTTTATGTAGAG
>JARJDX010016180.1:0-16219 GCA_030264735.1 Gymnusa sp. GC000175 | reverse complement strand
GTTTGTTTTATTCCATTTTAACATCGACCCGTCGTTATTGGAAAACCCTTTATGATTCTATGCAAAAATATAATGACTTTGAAAGATTTTCGTCAACATTTTATGATTTTGGTTAAAATTGCAATGATTTTGATCAAATTGAAGCGATTTATAGATGATTTTTTGTAAAAATATATTGATTTTGCTTAAAACTAAACACTTTTCTTTAAAATTAAGGTAATTTTGAAAAAAATTGTGATTTTAAATTTGACGATGTGGGTCAAAATTTAACGATTTTCATCAAAATTTTAAGTATTTTTATTAAAACTGCTTGATTTTGCTTAAATTTAAAAAAATTTCTTCGAAATTTAAATGATTTTGAATAAAATTTTAATGATTTTGGTGAAAGTTCAGTGTTTTTGTACAAAATTCAGTTGTTTTTTGACAAAATTGCAATTTTTTTTTTTAAATTTAAGTGGTTTTTGTCAAAATTGGATAATTTTGGATAATTTTTGGTCAAAATTACGACTTTCTTTAAAATAAAAATGATTTTAATTAAAATTGTAATAGTTTTTGAAAAAATTGGATTATTTTGATTGAGGTTGCAATGATTATGGACCAAATCATATGTTTTTATATAAACTTAAGAAGATTTTAAATAAAATTTTTATTTTAATTGATTTTTATAAAAATGTAAATACTTTTTATTGCAATCAGCAAACTAGCTGGAATTAAGCTCAAATTTTAGTAATTTCCGGCAGAATTTAGACGCTTTTGATTAAAAGTATGATAATTTTGGTTAATTACAGCGTTTCGTCAAAATTTTGTTGATTTTACATACAAATATTGTAATTTTAATTAAAATTTTATGATTTATATCAAAATATAAATGAGTTTTACTAAAATAACTGCGATTGTGCTCAAATTCGAACAATTTTATTACATTCTGCAGCCCCCCAAAGGCTTTAAAAATGTTCATGTGACCCTCGGAGAAAAAAGTTTGCCCACCCCTGATGTACATGAACAATTAGTTAAATGTGTCAATTAAGCTTTAGTTAATTACTTCTTTCAGTTAACATTTTTAATAAAGTTTGGCCAAATTTAAAGAACTTTCATTTAGTGTATCCACTTTTACCGTAGCTTCAATAGTTTTAATTTTATTAGTAATAATCAAAAATAATTTTTATATTTCTGTTGTTGCTAACTTCTCACCAGTAAAAAAAACTAATCAACCGCAGCAATAAAATCAAAAAATGCTTTCAATATAAAGAGCGTACGTTCATTAATTCTAATAGAACTGTTTCCTCTTTTTCTAACGCAGTTAAAGCAATGAGTTAAATGAAATCATTGCTTTTTTCAAGCTAGCAAGCAAAGAGAAAGTATCAGCTCGTCAATAAGTGCAAAAAGAGTGCACAAAACAACGCCATGCAGATAGATATAGTAAAAGGGATGAGATGAACAAAGAGACGAGCATTTTGCTATTTACCGATAAAACTGCGCGTGGTGATGTAATTAATTTCACTTAATATAAATTTATATGGGAAATTATTCAAATGAGTACAAGCGAGATAAGCAGCAATTTATTCTTAAGATAAGCCGCGCTTAGTAATGTTTAATTATAGGACAAATTTGCAAATCATATCTCCACTTTTATATCAGAAAACCCGTAACCACAAAATATGGATTATAAAAAAAATATGAACGTTAAAAAAAGGCAAACATACCTTTATACCCTCATCACAAAATATTAAAATAATAAAATCAATATAAAACATTTCTTATATGTGAATTTTTAAATGATAAATTATATAATTAATCAATTAATTAATCAAAAAAGTAAAACACAATTAAAGACATTGCATTGACGTATAAGTAATCTGATTTGTGCGTAATTTTCACCTGTCACGATTTTTATTAGAAGAGGTCGTTGCCCTTATATTCCCTAGCAAGATTTTGTTATACCTTTTCACAAACTTATTAACAATTCTCCCCTATAAATTTTCTTAAAAATGAATATTCATTAATTACCTATTTATAAAAAGTGCAACAATTTGATGCATAAAGGTTTTAGACATTCGTTTAACAGGTGTGAATAAGGCACCAGACTTTTTACATTAGGAACCATTATTTATTTTATAATTATTTAATTTATATGTTAATAATGGATAAAATATGTAAATTAGATAAGATAATTACATCATTTATTACGTTTGCTTAAATAAATGTGTAAAATATGCGCGCCTTCAGGGATTTTTAAATAAATCTAACATAAGTGTAAATTTAGCAACTTATTTTTGCAAAATTGTAAACTTTGTTTAATTTGAATTATTAATTAATTATTTATTTTAACTTGCTATTCAACTACTAATAATAAGAGCAATTTCACTGGTAAAGCATGAATGATTGTAATTTAATTTTAATTCTCCTAACAGGGACTAATAATTAATAATAATATACATGTTTCAAAATAAATTAACATTGTTTCATTCATTATCTATCCAATTAACATATAGAAAAATAAAAAATGCATCCATCAGTTAGGTTTTGAACGTGTAGTCTGTAGGCAAATGATATATCGTTCGACACATGCAAAATTTGAATATTTGGAGTGGTTGTATTCCCAAAAACTTTACACAAGTCTATGCACCAACACCAGATAAACCAGAGGTAGAAATAATCAATTTCTATGCGCAATAAAAGGAGCTAAAATTCTCTAAGTCTTACATTTACCCGTTTTTATATTATGGTGCTGAGGCAAACGTTAAAGGTCAACCCAATAAACTGAGTGAAAGCATTGAAAATGTGGATCTTCCATGGAATGCACAAAATATTTTAGATGAAGCATGTTACAAACAATGATGTTCGTATGGGTCGAGATAGAGAGGTACTGGGTATTACGAAGAAAAGAATACTACTAAAATGTCTGCTCATTTGATCTAAAATCTTCTTCAATATTCACCCCGTACCTTGAGTTTGCTTTTTAAATTGCTAATTGTTATATGTATCTTGTTGGGTACATCAAACTCCTTCAGAGTCTCATATAGATCCTTCAATTTTTGCTGCCATAGGCCATTTTATATAGAGTTGGTGCAATCTTCTTCTTTTTGTGCCCTGACCGCTTAGCAATGGTTGACGATCATTATCTTATCTACAGCTTATCGAAAAAGCTGTACTGTTGTCTGTCCGAACAACTGCCTCAGATTCTTCAGCCAGGATGTGCGCGCTCTTCTTTCCCTGCATAATGAAGTGCACTAGTCCATACTTTTCTTGGTGTCGCATGATGTGGCCAACGTATTTCAGCTTTCACTTTTTCATCAGCTTGGTTACTTTTAGCTCTTTTTTTATTCGTTGAAGTACCTCTTGGTTTGTAATCTGATCCCTCCAACTTATCCCAAGCATGCTATAACACCCACATCTCAAATGCATTTGGACGTTTTAACAATGCATCTGTGAGTGTACAGGCCTTTGCGCCGTACAGAAGAACCAGAAAAACATAACACCTTACCATACGCACGCGGAGACTTAAGTTTAGATCGTGACTACGAAAATTTGATTTTAAGTGAAGGAATGTGGCACGTTCTATTCTGATTTTAATTTTAACAGACGCATCCCAGTTTTCGTTGATTTTACATCCCAGATATAAGGCTTTTCTAGCTTTGTTCCGTTATCGGTTATGCCAGTGTCATGGATATTCTTGTCCTTCGTCGTCGTCAGCTTCTTAAGACGCCACTCCTGACGTTTATCCTCTTCACTGCCTGTAATGCTGGCAACTTATATTACAGGTGGACCTACAGTTTAGCGTGAATTCCGCACCACGGGAGTTAAATGATTTCTCATCTAACTCCCGACCAGAGAAGGTTTTAGCCATGAAACCTCACTCTGGCAAGGCGGGTTGGGGAGTTGGGGCAGTGTTGGACATTTAAATATTTAAATAAATATTTTACATGCTGTGGGGCGCAAACCCACGAAAACAAAGGTATTACAAGCATCCGCCATTCTATTCATTAATATTTGCAGCTCTTCACACGTGGTTGCCAGCATCAGAGTATTGCCCCCATACCGTATGTTATTAATAGTCTTTCCGTTAATGCTCACGCCCACCTCTATGTTCTGGACGGCTTAATCAAATAATTTCTTGGAATATAGATTAAAGTGCATCGGTCAAAGTATACATTTTTGGCGAACGCCTCTTATCATTTCTACTTTTGCATTGAGATATTATATTCGTAAAATTTCTTTAATAGGCATCTGCTGGTTAAAATCTAATCAGCCGTTGATCTGTTTTGTCTGAATCAACATTGGTGGTCATCTAGTATTTGTTCAATGTAGGGTTGTCTTCTTTTCCATCATGACGTCATAGCAGACGTGTTGTGATCACTGACCCTCTCCTTGATAAGTTTTTTCCACTGTTCCCTATCTTGCGCAACTCGCAATGCTGTAGGGTTGTAGCATCTTAAAAATTAGTTTTGTCAGCATTTTGCTGAAATTTTTGTCCTATTGCCGGATTAATAATAAGTTTATGTGTCCGAGTTTGTAGTTCTCTTCCTCCATATTTATCAAGTTCTGCTGTAATAAGATCTTCTTCAGGGGTTTTGTGGTTATTCATAGGTTGATTACTTTTATATAATTTCTTCCAAGCAAAGGAGCTTATGGGAGTGGGTCTACATGAGACAGTCCACCTGGCTCAGGATAGAAGAACGGCCTGAAGAACCACTGTTGACTTCTTAGACTTGTAATGGTGTCACCAAACCCTCTCGGAAGGTAAACGGGTAGAGGAGAAGTTTCTTCCAAAGTTGGAGAGTTTATTACTAAGTCTATTCCTCCATGTACTGTTTATTAATCTTCAGCTTGTCCATTGTCTGCATTTTGTGTTTCCTAAAAATATTTAGTCCACGTCTCCAGTACTTTACTACTGTCTGTAAATAATTCTCTATATTTACTCACATATTTAAGGTATGGCTGGGTATCAATTCTTTTTGTTTCTTATCTTTATATACCTTCTTCTAATATTTCCCTTTCTTGATAAGTCTTCCATTTGTTTTAGTTTAGTTTTTTCCCATACTGTTTATTTACTTCTTGTTGCAGATTTTTGTGGCTTTCCTTCTGGCTTCATTGTATATTTATCACGTATTTCCGATTTCCTTTTATATCATAGCCTTGTGCCTTGTTCATTTCTTCGACAGTCTTATTATTATACCGCCCTACTATCCTGTTAGTTTGATGAAATCCTAATACTTTTACTGCTGATTTTTTTATAGTATTTTTTATCCCATTGTTTATTTTTGTTGTTTTTCCTATATATTTTTACCTGCCATGCTTTAAGTTGTGCCTGTACTTCATTTTGGTAAGCTTCTCATTAGCTTCTCGCTCCTAGTATGTCTAATACCGGTTTTTAGCGCGAAAGCTCGTATCTCAGTTACCTGGGGGATTAAAATTTCTTACGATAAAAGATCATCCTTATTTAATTTTCCTCACCACTGTTTTAGAAATTTTTATTTTTGACGTTAGCCAGCAAGAGACTAATTAAGTTTTTTTTTTTAATTTTGTGTGTTCTGCAAATAAACCATAACAGGCAGAGGAGGAGGAGTTTCTTCCAAAGTTAGAAAGTTTATTACTAAGTCTGTTCATTTATGTACTGTTTCATAATCTTCATCTTGTCCATTGTCTGGATTTAGTATTCCCTCAAAATATTCAGTCTATCTCTCCAGTACTTAACTATTGTCCGTTTTTTGTGTTCTGCAAATAAACCATAACACCCTCATCCAAGGCGAGTGCACCAAATAATAGGAAAAATTCTGTTATTCACCATTTTGCGTAAAAATTGGTTTTTATTGGTGTACAGCAACAACGTGTAAACCTTGCAATTATTTAATTATGTAACAGGTAATTATCATACCTGAATACAATACGCAAGCTCGTAACTCGGTTACCTGAGTGTATTTCACAAACTGTAAAGATAAAATATCTTTTTTATTTAATTTACTTACAGGCTGTTTGAAAAATTTTGTTTTTTACGCTTTTAATTAGCTTATTTTTGCTCTAGCTGTAGTATATCAGCAAACAACTAAAACTAAATTTTTATTTTTATTTCGAAATTTATTGCTAGGTTTTCATCGGTGGCAATTTTGAAATTCAACAATGAACCAAAACATTAGGTCGATCAGTATTTGGTACGACAGTATGATTCTTCATATGTTATCATTGTGATTACATTTAGTGTTAACCAGGATCCACCATGAAGAGGATATCTCTCGTTACATTTTTTATTACGAAGGTTTGTTGATATATAATTTTACTAAAGGCACAAGTAATTTTCTAATAAAAAAATCAATAATATGAATTTAAACTTCCTTATCGATTAAAAACGAATTTTTTATAATTATTATTATTAATTCGATAATATTTTTGCAATGAAGTTAAATTTTATACGTTATCATAATAAAGGAAAATGCCGTGATTTGAAAAATGCAAGCTTAGAAAATAATATTAAGGAACGATATGAAGACGAACCACAGAAAAAGAAAAGAAAAGAAATTCAACAAGAAAATCTACTTCCTTCCATCACACATCAAACATAGTTACAACTGGAGTAGAGTTATCAACACATCTTGGGTTGCTATTTCTGTTGACAAGCAAAGGGTATACAAAATGTTCAATAGTTTATAGACATACATAAATGTATATGAACAAAACTACTAAACAGTTTAAATTGTATTCGACTGCATGCCAAGAGCATCATTAATCTTCTAAAGTATCTTCAGGAAAGTATAATTTTTTGATTTGAAATAACTTGTATATATTTAGAATTAGCATAAACATTTTTATGAAACGCAATTTTAAATTTTAAAATATTCAATTTTTGAAATAAAGTGAGAAAATATTTTATAATAAAAATCTTTGTTATCGACAAGCAGCTGAAAATACTCGTATTAATAACACGTCAGTTGCAAGTGTCTTTCGTTACTTGTTTGAAAAAAAAAACAAAATTCTTACACTTATATTGAATAAAATGTGCCTTGCTTTATATATGGGTGTGAAAATAGGGCAGAGTTAATAACGTGAAGGGTGCTTGACGCTTTCAAATCATGGAAATTTGCACATTAGCATTGTATAGAAAGTCAAAGCGCGCGCGCAGCTGTCGCTTAATTTAAGTACAAATTGTTAAAAAGTAGCTAAATAAGGCAGGTGCTCAACTTACCTTTTTTGTACGTTTTTTATTGTTTTAGTTACGAAGCATACAAGTACGACGTTGAGGTGATTTAGTAATTTAATATTAGATTAATGTTTTTGGTTTAATTTGATATATTATAAGAGAACGACAGTGCATTAGAGTGTGTAGAATTGATGTGAAAGTATTTGTTGCATGTTTTGTTGATTATTAAAGATTTTTTCTTGTGGTCATCAAGTACTCGTATTTGTTCAGGTTTCCATATTGTTGAGATCAAATGTCTTACAGAGGAAATTTGATCTGAATCCTTCTAATTGATCTTAATAAATATGGCGAGCTTGGAAAGGTGTGAAGAAAAGGCATGTGTGGACCTATAAGGGCGTGTATTAAATTGTGGGGCATTGTTCTTAAAGACAAGGGGGGCTGGTTAAAAAAAATTTCCCCTTAATCAATGATTTTTATTTATGCCGCCATGATATTGTATTTCACTTCTAAATAACATTTTTACTTCTAGATAACATTTCTACATTCAGATACCACGCGTAGGGTTTTTTCTTATAAAGGGGTTGACTCTCTGGGGATGATAACTTTGCTTTTCTAAAATTAGTGACCCTGAAAACAATTACGTTGGCAACCATGCAAGTTGTGAGCCTTGAAATATAATGAACGCAGGTTGCAAACCCCTGGTGGTCGCTTTATGTTCATATAACTTGGAGTTGGAGATCAGAAAATTGCCCGCGCGCTTTTGTTTAAAGTCTTTCAGTAGTTAGATCTAGCTCTTTGGCTCTTTCCTTCGAGCCGTTTCTACAACGCTGCTTTCTCAATAGAAGAACTGATATTAACCTAACTAAAGCTATACCTACCCTCTATAAGGGTTGGCTTCAGCAGGATATGTGATACCGGCATGTTTTCAGCGTTTCTTCTTCATAAAACTTCCCGGCTTTTGTTTCTTATGTGGGCGGTTGTTATTATGGCTGCTGCATTTCCAGTAAGCCGATTGGTCACTGCTCCTAAGCTCCCTCATGAAACTCATACTTCATTATCTTCTGGTTGTATGAATGCGTACTTTGCATACTCTCCCTATCTTAAACTACAACTTCCCCACTTACTTCTAAATAAATTAATACTCGATTTCTGCACACTCATATAATGGGAAAAAACAGCTGATAAAATCTTCTCTAAATACATTACATAATTTGTTCTTAAAATCAGTAACAACAAATTCCAATTTAACAAAATCTTAACTTCTATGATAATAAAGCACATGTTCTAGGGTAACAAAGTATAAAATGTTTTTCTCTAATAAAAATATTTTCATGTTTTTTTTTTTCAAAAAGATTGTGTTGAATTTTATGTGTATATAGTTGCAATGACTTGTACAACTGTGGAGATTAAAATTGTTATTTTGGTTTTTCATTATCGGAAAATGAAAACATTGTAACAAACTTCCTCTGCTTTGTGTACACGAACATTTACAAGCTGAAAACGATAAAAATTAGTAACATACTTTCCTTCGGCACGCATAGTGCATAGTCTATATCTAAAGGACCTTTTTAAAAGTAGATAGTCCTTAACAAGTTCAGCATCCGCAAGCAACCCCGACCTATCCTATGTTCTCCCCATTCACCCTTCACACTACACAGGCTACGACGTCACGCGCTGCGTGAGCGGAAATTCTTTCAAACGTAAAGATCATTTTTTTTAATTTCAACACCAATCGATGCTTGCGCTGTAATTCTGATTACTTAATTACTGGTTGTAATTATAACCTCAAGTTATACAAGTCATTTTTTTGCGTGGAATTTTTATATTATTTCCTGATTATAATAACATTTTCTCTTAATGTGGTTAGCATTTACCAATCTACAAATGAAACTTTTCCATGCAAACAAAATTTTAAGCAATACCACAATATTTCTAATTTTTTTAAAAGTTTTGGTAAAAAAATAATAATATTACTAAAAAAAATCAATTTAGGTGCCTAGCATATGACTTCAGTTATTTTTCACACAAAAACTTCCACCGTTTCGATGCCTCTTATACCTAGGCACCCAACTCGGGTGAGCTTGCTGAATGTGATTTCTAATGTCAGATTTTGTAGTCTTGATCTAATCACCACTGCAACCTTTGAAAACGTTTCAGTTTTATTTTTATTAACTTCCAAATGTTAGGAATTATTTCCACTTTTTTGCATGTAACTTTATAACGGCTAGACCAATTGCGTTGTAGCGGGGTGTAGACAATTATTTTGATTACAAAATAATTTTTGATTTGGCTTAAAATAGGTTTTCAAGTGCGTTTTCAAAATTGCGAAAATCATTGATTTCTGGAATTTTCCAACTTTAGATCGTAATATCTGGAAAACAATAAAAAAATAAGGTACGAGGTCATAACCTCATAATAAGCATGATTTCTTCGTAAAAAAAGAGCGATTTGAAAATTTTGTGATTTATATGAAATTAAAACTTTCATCCACTCACTTATCATCGCATATATACCAACAATGATATCTAAATCTAAACCATCAAACTTATCAAAAAATGTATGAACTGGAATGCATTTTAATTTAACCTAATTAAAT
Organism: Gymnusa sp. GC000175; assembly: GCA_030264735.1. Classification (NCBI taxonomy): domain Eukaryota; kingdom Metazoa; phylum Arthropoda; class Insecta; order Coleoptera; family Staphylinidae; genus Gymnusa; species Gymnusa sp. GC000175. Next base: position 6,491 of record JARJDX010016180.1, on the reverse strand, counting down.
ACTTTAAAATGAATCCCTTAAAGGAAGCGACATAAATGTAGCAATTGCTCACCTAACTATAGCATTATAGCAGCATGGAATGCAGCTCCAATTAAAAGCAAACCAAAAACCGGAATAGCCAAGGAATATCAAAGAAATATTGCTTGAAAAAGGAGAACTAGGTAAGCGATTGCAATCCTCTCACGCTACATCGGTTAAACAACTATAAACCAAACTAAGGCGATATTATATGAGCACAAAATTCTTTAGAAATAAAAATAATATCTGGAAAACCTATCTTTTTCGAAAACCAGTAATTCATCATGAAAGGCCATTAAGAAAATCAAGCATCCTCAGTTGCCGCTAGGTCCAATTAGAAATGACGGATAGACCAGAAATGATGCCGAGAAAGCCAGCACCCATGCCAAACACGTGGCACGGAGCGTACCGATATTATTCGCAATTTTAAGATGCATAGTTTTAATTATAAAGTGGTTCACAAAAAAAAATTCGCTAAATTTGCTTACCATCCGGGCGTAGATAGGGTTACATAGGGTAGTAACATATATCAAGGTAAAAAAGATTAAATGCATTATTAAAGAACTAAACTCCTACCACATCAAGCATTAAAAATGCTGGCCTGCATATTTAATTCTATTCTAAGAGTTACTCGATCAATGGAAAATAGTTTAGATAATAGTCCTTTAGAAACCAGGTGAAAATCTATCAGAAGGTACTTCTTATCACTTCTTCAGTCTCTTCCCAATACTACCCAAAGTATTTAATAAGGCACTCTTGCTCAAACGGCAGGGCGTGGAACAACAGAAGCCATACAAACAATCCGAATTCTAATGGAGAAGCGCCGCACCAACAAAGAAAACCTTTATATGGTCTTCATTGACCTAGAGAAGGCGTTCGATAGAGTGCCTAGAAAATTAGTATGGCAAGCTCTGCGTGCCCAGAACGTCCCGGAGCAATACATTGCCCTCGCCCATGATATGTACAAAGACGTTAGTACCCAGATTAAAAGCCCAGCAGGTTTAAACACGCCATTTCGAGTCAAAGTGGGCGTTCATCAGGGATCCGCACTGAGCCCCCTGATTTTCAATGTAATAATGGATTATATCACTAGAGAACTACAAGGTAAAATCCCATGGTGTATTTTGTATGTAGATGATATCGCTCTTAAAGCTAAAAAGCCAGCGAAACTGCAGGAAACGCTCAACAGATGGGTTAGAGAACTGGAGCGACACGGATTGCGAATCAGCCGTTCCAAGACCGAATACATGGAATGCGACCTTATGGGTAACGAGGAAACTAGCTATGACATAAACATCGGGGACGCAAAACTCCCACGAGTCGCACACTTTATGTACCTTGGCTCCATAATTACATCAGATGCACGGGTAGACCAAGATGTGAGCCACCGAGCCAATACAGCTTGGATGAAATTGCGGGTCTTGACTGGAGTGCTATGTGACACAAGAATGCCAATAAAAACCAAAGGCAAAATCTATAAGACCGCTGTAAGACCTGCAATGCTGTATGGAGCGGAATCCTAGACTACTACGAGGAAACAAGAACAGAAACTACACACAAAAGAGATGAAAATGCTCAGAGGGCGGGAGGTGTAACACTCCTCGATAGAGTCCGCAACGAGTATATTAGGGGTTCATTTGGAGTGGCACCAATTGCAAAGAAACTGAAAGAAAGTAAACTCAGATGGTATGGCCACATCATGAGAACGCCTGATAGTTACTCCGTCAAGACCGTATTGAACATCCCTACGCAACTACTCGGAAGGGGCAGACCCCCCGCAACCTGGGGGACCAGTGTCGAAAGGGAGATGAACGCACAAAACCTTTCCCCCAGGACAACCCGGGACAGAGCGTCCTGGCGCCAACGAACAAAAAGGCCCGACCCCGGATAAACTGGTATACAGGGCAGGAAGAAGAAGACTCTTGCTCAAGAGGCAAATATAATACCTAGCTTAAATTCGGATTCCCAAAAAAATATCTCCACATTAGAAGAAATACACAAAATGGCAAAGAAATGGTAACATTTTCTGATCTGAAGAAGAAGATATACTCTACGGCGGCTTTATTAGATATAACACTAGCCTTTGATAAGGTCTGGCATGAGGGACTTAAATATAAAATTAAGGAAAACCAAACCCACTGAGAAATGGTTGATACTCTGGCGTATCAAAAAAACTCCTCGAACTCCGCTTAAATAACCTTCACGCCCAAGAAAGCGGTATGTCCTCCAGTCACCCTAAATAAAACCATTCTGCTACAGAAGGAATATGTGGACTACCGGGAAAAGCATCCAGATAAACGGCTGACTTAAGCCAAACTCATATGAAGCAAGCATCTACAACTGGGCCTAATTTATCGTAAAATGTACTGGCTATTTAATTAAAAGTCACAAATCGCGATGGAGAAGTATAGCCATATATCATGATATATTTTTTATCCTTACTTAAGTACGCCGACTAATCTGGGCTACCCACTCGAGTCCGTCACGTGATTTTAAATTCCCGCTTTTCAGCCTTTATATTTTGGCCAGTTGCACATTTTTTGCAAGCACAATACAACAAAATTAAATTTTCTGGTTGGTTTCAAAGAGTAAATAAGATATAAGGTTGTTTTTAAAAAAATCCATAAATTATGTATGCAAGTAATTTTTTTCTGCGTGCAATTTTTATCTTATTTCGTGATTATAACGAACATCAAACGAGTCTTTTCTAGTGTAGAATTAATACCTTTGTGCGTGTCCGTACGCACATATCCCCCTACATTCATTACAGCTCAAGAATATCCCGCTATACACAGCATATTCCTGCATATACAGCTATATTCAAGTTTCTTACTCGACAGCTCGCTTTTATATACTCTAAAGAAAAAATGCTATAGAATAAGTTCAATGAAAATGTTTGAAATTTTTGAAATTTCTCTCTTCATAAAGCTTATGCGACTCAATAACAATGTAAAAATTATTTTCTAAGCAATAATTTCAAATCTCACTTTTAGTATTTAACAATTTTGTTTTTTATTTACACTAAAATTTGCTAATATACAAATTATTAAAATAAAACTATAAAAAAAAATTATTTTCGACGAACTCGTAGCATTTTCCATTTACCTAAAATTCTCAGAGGAAAGTTTAAGTGACAAAAGCGTAATACTCAGGTGACTGGGAGAGACTAGACAGCGCCTGTTTATTACTGGAACTTTTTTTATTAAACAAATGGCTTTATGAAAATATCACAATAATTTTCAAAGTGGAAAAGCACCTATAATAAAGGGGCTAGTTAAGAAAACTAAAGGCTGGTTATAAAGGGAGAAAGATGAAAAGACTTTGAGAAAAGAAAAAAAAAGTAAGCAGTAGCATTATGAGTATTTTCTTCAAGGAGTAATATAGAAAAGTATTTTATGTAAAATATTATATATTTATTAGGTTTGTGCAATGATTTCTGCGTGAACGAAGTACTTAACTAACAATAGTGGTAAACACGGTGATATCTAGATCATGAAATGTCTTTAGTCCCTTTTGTGGCTTCAAGAGTCCTGATGAATAACGTCCTGTTGAGAAAGACCCGATTTACACCTCCTTTTACCGACTATCCTGCATATTAAGTGCGACTGCTTTCAACTTTAAAAACCGATCGATGCAGATTTTTGTTTATGAACTAGAAAACGCATTACATACTAACCTGGAAATATTGCAACTCCAACAGCAGAATATGTCGTGCGATATAAATCATTTCATGATGTATTGTAATATAGAAACTTGATATGTTTTACCAACCATTGTTCTTTGTAAACTAAGAGAGTTACGAACTGAGTTTAAATTTAAAATAAATTTTCCAATAATCTTGTTATTCGGTGAATGAGAGGGTTATAAGGGTAATTAAAAAAATGCCTAGCTTTATTTAATTAAGATTAGTACGCTATTAAAATTATTATGATCATATTTATTGATTTAGATGTCCTGTAGTATTTTATTTATGAGGACAGGTGTGCGGATTTCACAAACTGTAAGGTGATAATGCATTGCATCCCTTTCATTGAAGGCTTTATTGATTTTACACCCTCACGCCTGCATGCGTATAATATGGTATGGCACTCTTTAAAGCCCCTCTTATCCTGTCGGAAGACCTCTTATACATATGCTCTCACATACTATGTGCCAGCTTGGGTGATTATTATGACGCCTAGCGTAATGACTGATTTTTTTTATTTATTGTGATAGTATATAGGGGTCGCATTTATTCAGTTGTACATATTTCTCCATGTTAATATTTTACGCTTTTGTTTTGTCTTTTTTAATTGAAAATTTTCATCATTCACAAAACTTCCAATTAAAAAATATTAATACAATGATTCCTCTATATTTCATCATTGTTAAAACTTGTTATACATTTACCATTACTCAGATCACTTATTAAGTCCAGCATTATGCTAAGCTATGCTACTTAAGTAATATAGTATACCTTTGGGAACAACTTAAATGTCACGTAATGTTACAAGCAAACGACGCAATATTTTAACCCTGCTAAATTTATAGCGTTCGTTTTAAAAATAAAATTTCCTGATGTTTTCTCGTCATATAGAAATAGTAATACGATATTTATTATAAATTTAATAGGGTGATAAAGGCGGAACCAGAAATGGTAAATGAAATTTGCAAAATTGCTTAAAAATCCTGAAAATGTTCGAAATCGATAAATTAGGTTTTCGATTTTTGCAAATATATCAAACTATCGAATTGATTTAAAAATATAGAAGTACAAAAATCCTCGTCTTTTTTCTTATATTTTAGGCAAAATTTTTATTCTTTCTTCCTCCCTTATGCCTTCAGTCTTCGTCGATGGCTACCTTTTATTTGGTTTCCCTATGCTTCTCTTCCCCGACGGGGATATGTATATACCTTGCTATTTTTACTATTCTTTATCCTTCCATTTGGCTTATGCACCCGTTCCCTTCACCTTTCCTCCTTAGCTCTCATTCGTTAATGGTTTCCACTCTGCAGTCTCTTTTCGTTTTGTTAATTAAAGTGGTTATTTAAGATTTTGACCACCATCTTTCCTCAGTTATTTAAGCGCTCGTTGTATGCCTGTCATGCCTGTTATTGTTAATTGTTATCTGTGGTGTACCTCCGTCAAATGTGTCCTTTTCTTTTCTGTAGAATTTCGTAAGACATAATCTTAGATATTCCCTCTAGGTTGTACTCTTTATATGGTAAGACTGTGTAAGTTCGCTTACATATTTTTTTGGGATCAGATAAATCGCCATATTTGTTTTTGAAGTCCATAAATACTAGTCTCCATTCGTTTGGAAAAGATTTTTCAGTGTGTGTTTTTAATCTGTTCGCTAATGTCTCATTGCGCATTGTTTCTTATTGTTCGGGTCTTAAGAAGTGGTATTTCAGATAAATCTTCCTGTTTTATACTTTCTCTCTTTCGCAGAACGCAAAACTATTTGGTTATTTGTTTCTTCTTAATAGGATATCCAGAAATTTGGAGACAGCTTCTTTTATATTGATTTTACCTTTTTCCAGCTGATGGCTTTTTGATTCTGTTTGAATAAGGCATTTTAGTTGATTCGTCCTACAGTGATTCCTGGTTTAATTTTTGTTTTTGTGTATTTTGCTGTATTTTGCATTGGTTTTAGTTTAATTTGAACTTTTCTGAGCAGAAGATTATGAACTGCCTACGTTAGCTGAGTTCAATGTTCTTATATCTCGCACTTGGGTTAAGTGTGTGAGTTATTAGTTAGTATCGTATTGATTTTTGTGATTAAAATAAATATTGTTGAGTACAAAAGTGTTTAAAATTTAATTTTGTATTTATTATTTCCTCAAATTTTATTTTTTATGAAAAGTCGTGGACGAGAGTAGTATGAAGACCACAGTTCCATTTTTTTAAACAGTAAAATAATAACACCGATCATTTATTTAAATAAAATGTATGTATTTTGTTTCTAAACTATGTTAATTGCCGTCATGCGCGATAATGCCGCAACGCCAGTGCTTCTTTATACGCAGCATATAAACATCTCGAATTGCACACTTAGATTTAAATATTTTATTACTCAATCGCTTTGCCACTTCTAACTCAGAACCGTCTTATGAAATGTTAGGGCTCTAGGCCATGGGTATTTAACAGGCCCTCTCATAGAAGAAGTCAATGCAATTTAATAAAATTAAGACCGAAGCACGGGGCCCTTATTTAAAGCGGGCATGGTACTTAGGTACCAGTAACGTTATCGGCAATAAAAGTATATCAAATTAATATAGGCTATTGTTTGCAATATCGTTGTCACTTATCCACTAGTTTTTTTTTTTGCAAAATTATATAAAAATGATTCCAATGATTTTTTGAACTTTATTGTCCGAGTGGATGCTTTCGAGATGTGGTGCTGGAGAAGGATGCTAAGAATACCCTGGACTGCCTTACGCACAAACATATCAGTGCTAAACGAGATACAGCCTGACCAACGACTCTCTAG
>JARJDX010016176.1:0-12539 GCA_030264735.1 Gymnusa sp. GC000175 | reverse complement strand
AAATTTTTTTTTCCATTATTAGGATGTCCCTTCTTCACATTCTTATAATATGTCCTTTATATTCTTTCTTTATTACATTATAATAATAATAATAATTTATTTAAAGTGTACAATTACAGACAAGTGTCCAATTACAAAGGTACAGTGGTAAAGTGATAACTTAATAAAAGAATTAGGATGAAGAGAAAAAGAAGAAGAATCTAAAGCAATAGCATTGTCGTATTAATTTGATAAAATTCACTCTGCTCCTCGCTCTTTACTGCTGCCCCGCAGGTAAAACTAGTTTCTCAGTCAGTATATGCATCTCTTAAGAACTCAATTTAATTTTATGCTCGTTGTTAAAATATATGATGCGAATTGCTTTACTAAAAATGTTGCTTATCAAAAGATTACAATAGGTTTTTAAGAGGTGCAATTGACAAGCTAATTTTATTTATGCGGCAGCGGTAAAGAGGGAGGAAAAGAGTGAATACTGGTTATTTCCGCAAAAAAAAAGATTTAGATTGAAATCTTCGTAACGTCAAATGGCAACCCAGCGCCCGGGGATCGAACCCATAATCTTTTGAACCGAAATTTACTGACCCACTCTTTTTAATATTTTTTTTATTAAAACGAATAAAGCTGATTCACGTTACATCATCATCAAAATAAAAGTAAATTTCGTTGGAATAACAAGCCAGATATTACTATTTACCCAAGATAACGCTTATCTTATCTTCATCATACACGTTTAGTACGAAAGAAGTATTTTTCACCGTTTAATTAAATATATTAAACGAATAAAAATACATTTCAATATAAAACTTTTATTATTTGTCACTACTTAAGCATTAAGCGTTAAAATCCGAAATTAATATTTGTTCTTGTTATTTTTAAACAATGTAATTTGGTTGGAAATAAACAGTTTCAATTAAAATTTATTTACCTGCGTGAATTAACCAATTTTCAAACGGGCGTTTTTTTAATTGTTTTTAATTATTTTTATTAAAGTATGGGATGACTTTTCACTGAGTGTATAATATTTTAGGCAAATCTCACACGACTGATAATGATCTAAAATTCTACCCTACATTATATGTTAAGATAATGATGTTTGTTAAATACGTATGGCAACGAAAGATTACAATATCTTCTAATAAATATTTACTGGACTACAATTTTAATTACTGTAAAATGCTTATGTGTTAATAATTATGTTCAAAGTTATTTGTATAAATAAAATTTTGGGAAATTTTGATGCTGTAAATTAATGGGTAAAGAATTTGCGGCCCCTTGTAGGTCCTCCTTACCCATTGAGACAACGTCCAGGGGTGCCACTAACCCAAGAACGCCTCGGAACGAGCACAATAAGCGTTGTCGTTGAGAATTTAATCTTCTAATAAGGGATTGTTTCGTGATAATTTTTTTTTGGAAAATTAACGCTTAAAATAAAATTTAATTGACTCACAGGAAAGTCGAGTAGAGAACACACCAAGTTTTTTAAATGATGTTTTGGCACATTTTTTTTTAAATCAAATTTTTACCCGATTCTTAACATTTTAGTTGATAATTTACCTAAGTGCGTCAAAAAAATTACCTGAAAGAAAAGTCAATATCCAAATTCAAACGGAAATTGGGTATGACGCGCGTCATCATTTCCGAGCGACATTTACAAATCACGTACGCAAATATTACAACTAAAAATCATATGTTTTAAACAAACAAAATTGAGACATCTAAACCAAAATATTTAAATCTAATTATTCAAAAAATGCAAATTTGGGCCAAAAAATTTCAAAAATCAATGTCGTCGGTGAAAATTTTGAAAAACGTCGATGATTATAATCTGTATTAATTATCTTGATAACCACGATTATGTTTTGAAAGATAAAAACTATTTTAAGAATCCGAATATTACTTTGGACGATTCCTTGCATCCGCTTTGCCTCGTGCTTTAAACAAATAAAAGTACTCAAGTTGGGTTAACAAAATGTTAAAACTGTAAATAAAATGTCACGTTTCCATCTCATTTAAACCAACACTTATTGATTAGTGAAAGAAGACCGATGATACTGTTGTAACATGAATCATTTTAGAGATAATCCTTAAAGTAGGAACGGCTAAACCAACGTCATTTTTACTTAAAACAGTTGAAAGTGAAGCGCGTTGAAAGCTCTACGTGAAATATTATTGATAATTTTAATCTGGTTTAAATCGTGCGATCGATTTTTTGTTGCAACGTTTCGTTCGCCATCGCAAGGAGCATTATTACATTATCAAGGCTCTGATTCAGTTCAATGACCGTTATTACCATTTACAAGTTGATTACTGTATTTGTGAAGATTTCATCCCTAACTGGCGCCCTTTTGCCGTGTTAATTGTGTCAGTAATAAAAAATATATAAAAATTTGGTAATGTCATAAGTAATTAGTAATTAAAAATCAGTAATGACTTATAAGGTGAAAAATAGGAATAAACGTGTTTGAAGAATTTACTTAAAACAGTGTTAAATTGCAGATGGAAGAAACCATTAAAGAAAATTCACCTCAACAACAGGAGCTCGTGCATTTAGAATCACCAACCGCTGAAGAAGTTGTGGAAACCGAAGAAGTCAAAAGTGAAGAAACGGAAATTACAGAACCCGAACCGGCGTCAGTGATAATCAGACCACGACAAATCATCACATCATCGGGCACCATAGTTGATAGCAATGACGAAACTGGAGTTATAGTTGAAGAAGTTGTGAATTCACCACCACGTAATTGCCAGCAACAAGTTGTCCAATACGTTGGGGAAACGATTTTGACCACCGAACATTACCCACATGGTTCTGAATATCCACCACACACCTACACAACCGTACAAATGCAAAATCAGGAACAACCGCAAATTTTGCAGATTGAACAAGCTCCGGCTCAGTATGAAAGTGCTGAGGATATTAGGAATGTTCAATACGCGGAATTGGAGAGTGTCAATTCGACACAGTTTCAAAATCAAAATTACTCAGATCCTGCTCAGTACATGCATAATTATAACTACACCAGAGCTGATGGTAGTCCGCAGGAAGTTCTTTATAATGATGCAAAGTTGTATCCGGTAAGTACGATTTTTCTCAAATATTTTTATAAAAATCCTCAATATACAAACGCCATTTGGTAAAAATTTCAATTTCCTAAACCGATTTTTGCTCACGTGCGCAAGTTTCATATTTTTGAACAAATCGTTGAAAAAAATGTAAATTTTCTCAACGATTTTTCCAAAATATTTTTTTAGTAAATCCTCAATATATAAGCGCGTCGTGATAAAAATTTTAAGTTCCCAAACCGATTTTTGCTCACGTGAGCAAGCGATATATCAAGTGAATCGCAAGCGCAAGTTTCAAATTTTTGAACAAATCGTCAAATAAAAATTGAATTTTCCAAACGATTTTTCCCAATATATAAGCACCATGTGATGAAAATTTCAAGTTCCTAAAACGATTTTTGCTCACGTGAGCAAGCGATATACCAAGTAAATCGCAAGCGCAAGTTTCAAATTTTTTAACAAATCGTTGAATAAAAATTGAATTTTCTAAACTATTTTTCCAAAATATTTTTAACTAAATCCCCAATATATAAGCATCATGTAATAACAATTTCAAGTTCCTAAAACGATTTTTGCTCACGCGAGCAAGCAATATATCAAGTGAATCGCAAGCGCAAGTTTCAAATTTTGTAACAAATCGTTGAATAAAAACTGAATTTTCCAAACGATTTTTCCAAAATATTTTTAAGTAAATCCCTAATATATAAGCGCCGTGTGATAAATATTTCAAGTTCCCAAACCGATTTTTGCTCAGGTGAGCAAGCGAAATATCAAGTGAATCGCAAGCGCAAGTTACAAAATTTTTGAACAAATCATTGAATAAAAATTGAATTTTCCCAACGATTTTTCCAAAATATTTTTAAGTAAATCCCCAATATATAAGCACCATGTGATGAAAATTTCGAGTTCCTAAACCGATTTTAGCTCACGTGAGCAAGCGATATATCAAGTGAATCGCAAGCGCAAGTTTCAAATTTTTGAACAAATCGTGGAATAAAAATTGAATTTTTTAAGCGATTTTTCCAAAATATTTTTAAGTAAATCCCCAATATATAAGCGCCATGTGATAAAAATTTCGAGTTCCTAAACCGATTTTTGCTCACGCGAGCAAGCGATATATCAAGTGAATCGCAAGCGCAAGTTTCAAATTTTTGAACAAATCGTTGAATAAAAATTGATTTTTTTAAACGATTTTTTCAAAATATTTTTAAGTAAATCCTCAATATATAAGCGCNCCCCAATATATAAGCCCCACGTGATAAAAATTTTAAGTTCCTAAACCGATTTTTGCTAACGTGAGCAAGCGATATGTCAAATGAATCGCAAGCGCAAGTTTCAAATTTTTGAACAAATCGTTGAATAAAAATTGATTTTTTTAAACGATTTTTTCAAAATATTTTTAAGTAAATCCTCAATATATAAGCGCCACGTGATAAAAATTTCAAGTTCCTAACTCGATTTTTGCTCACGTGAGCAAGCGATATATCAAGTAAATCGCAAGCGCAAGTTTCAAATTATTTAACAAATCGTTGAATAAAAATTGAATTTTCTAGACGATTTTTCCAAAATATCTTTAAGTAAATCCTTAATATATAAGCGCCACGTGATAAAAATTTCAAGTTCCTAAATCGATTTTTGCTCACGTGAGCAAGCGATATACCAAGTAAATCGCAAGCGCAAGGTTCAAATTTTTGAACAAATCGTTGAATAAATTTTTTTTTAAATATTTTTGTTCTAAAACTTTCATATTTTAAAATTTTAATTTTTTATTGCAGGCTTTTGATGCAGACACCTTGACAATTATGGGCGCAAACGGCAATACAGTTCAATATATTTCACATTCAAACAATGATTATTACTCCACGAGCAATTCCATGAACGTAAATCCCAACAACTCATATCAATGCAGCCCTGGGTAAATATTTGCAAAACTGATAACGAGTCGTGTTAAGGTCTGCTTTTATACCTACACGTGACCTAAATATTTTTTACAGTTAATATAACTAAAATTACAAAGAAAAAAAATGTATTTGTTTTGGTACTTTGCTCAAAAAAAAAATGGATTGTTCTCCACTCAACTTTCCAGTAATCAAGAAAAAAAATAAACTTCTTGTTTAAAAATCTTAAATATCAAAAATTATTGCGCAATTACCACCATTTACCTCTCGTAGGAGAGAAAAAAAATTTAGTGCGAAGAAAAATATTGTACGATTACTCCACTTTCCTCACCCTTGATTTGTCCGTATGAGAAAAAAAAACAAACTTTTTGATTAGAAATCTTAAATCTTCAAAAAAATTGCACGATTACCATACTTTCTCTCTCTCCAGGCGAAAAAAATAAAAACACTTTTTGTACAGTGCACCTCAAATCTCAAAAAAAATTGCACGATTACTAAACTTTCATTTCACTTTTCACGTAGATGAAAAAAATAAACTTCCTGTTCAAATAATAATTAATATTTAAAAAAAAATTGCACGATTACTATACTTTCCGTTTGCCGGAAAGTAAAATGGAAATTTGTTAGGATCAAATTTTGTAATCAAATTATGACCCACTTCAACACATCCGATCGAGTTGAAAAAAAAAGATTATAAAAATGGGAGTAAATTTCCTTTTGAACACTTTTTTTTCCTCCAACAGGTCCTCTTATGTGCAAAGGTATCAAATGATAGACGATTACGATCCAAACATGAATGGTAACGATGGAAAGCAATGCGTTAATTGTGGAAAACCGCTAAGTGGTAGTTGGCCCAAAGACGCTTCAGGCAACCCCCTTTGCATGCTCTGTGCTTCAGATTTTAGAATTAGACCAACGATGCGAACAGCTAAGAAAACAACAACTGTAAGCACCTTTAAGATTTTTTTGTCCAAAATTAATTCAATTCCTTGTTCTTAACCGTAACTTTCTTGGGGTTCCCTTTCCGGGAGACCTGACCATACTAAGAGTATGGTGGTCAGCAGAGCGCGGTGCCCTGCACTGTAATTTACGAGCACATTCCAAACGTTAATTATCTACCACATTTCAAACGCTAATTATGTATCTAAATTATGTAAAAAAAGCCACAATTGACTCCCGTTACCCTTGGGTTGGCCAGGCGTATCCTGGATTGGTCATAACCCTGCTCACAATGTATACTACCAACTACGTTGCCAACAAGGGGCTTAATCTATGTCCAGCATGACAATAACGAGAAAATTTAATTTAATTCTTCATGCAGATAAATCCCAGACGCAATGGGGTTGAATGTGCCAACTGCAAGACATCCACAACCACCTTATGGAGGAGGAATAACAATGGAGAACCCGTCTGCAACGCCTGTGGTTTATACTACAAACTCCACCAGGTAAGCAATTTCACAGATTTTCTTTTTTCGTCAAATTTGTTTTACTATATGTCAAATAACTTTCCAATTTCCTAAATAATTTATTGATTTATCAAATTAATTTAGTAAATTTACAAATAGTGCATTGAAAACACACACAGGTGGACTACCTTTGTTTTTACACTATTAATAAGCGCCCCCTATCGGAATTACAGGCGAATACAATCTTACAATTTCCCATGTTACAGATTATATTTGCAGTGCGCCCAATATTTTCTGTACAAAATCGTTCGTTTCTCAAAATTTTATTTAATAGAATTCTAATTAACACACGGGTTATGTTTGCAGTTAAAATTTAAAAATTATTCTAAGAACTATAAAATTAAAACTATTCATTTAACCATTCACAACTTGTACCAAATTTTCTTAATTTTTATAAAACAAAAACAAACTAATCGAAAATTAAATTTCCTATAAAATTAAGTAAAATTATTGCGTTTTTGTCCAAAACCTTTTCAGTTAGGACGCTTCAAAATGAAGAAATTATTTTGAAATTTTTTTCTACACTTTGAAATTTTTCATTTGATCATTCACAATTTTTACAAAATTTTCTTAATTTTTATAAAACAAAAACAAACTTATAACAAATTAAATTTTGCTTCAAAATGAAGAAATTATTTTGAAATTTTTTTCTAGACTTTGAAATTTTTTATTTTATCATCCACAGCTTTTACAAAATTTTCCTAATTTTCATAAAACGAAAACAAACTTATAGAAAATTAAATTTCCTACAAAATTAAGTAAAATTAAAGCGTTTTTATCCAAAATCTTCTAAGTTAGAATGCTTCAAAATGAAGAAATTATTTTCAAATTTTTTCTAGACTTTGAAATTTTTTATTTTATCATCCACAACTTTTACAAAATTTTCCTAATTTTCATGAAACGAAAACAAACTTATAGAAAATTAAATTTCCTACAAAATTAAGTAAAATTAAAGAGTTTTTATCCAAAATCTTCTAAGTTAGAATGCTTCAAAATGAAGAAATTTTTTTAAAATTTTTTTCTAGACTTTGAAATTTTTTATTTTATCATTCACAACTTTTACAAAATTTTCTTAATTTTTATGAAACAAAAACGAACTAATATAAAATAAATTTCCTACAAAATTAGGTAAAATTAGTAGTTTGTAATTATAGCCTTTTTGTCCAAAAACTTCTTAGTTAGAACGCTTCAAAGTGCAAATGCCTGTCAATTTGTGCAATAGGGAATCACTAATGCAATGAAGGAGATTAGGGTAGGGTCAGAGAAAAAAAGGGACCGCTGTTATATCTCAAACGATACTCATAACTCCATCCACTCGGATGCAGTCGCCTAGACAAGAAAATTCTCGAGTCTTAAGTAAAGGTTGAGAGCTCCAGATAAAAGTTGCGAATGACCACATAACACCGAATAAGACGGTTTGAAAAAAAATGTTATTAACTACATGATTGTTTATAAATACATGTAGTCGCACACAATAATTATTAATCAAAGTGTTTTTAATTACACAATTGTTATATCTCAAATACTATCTTACACGGTAGCGATTGCGAACCAGAAGCAGCTTATTTAAGATAAAAAAATAAATAAACCAACTCCGAGGTTTGAATAATGATAATTAACCACAGACACACTGTCTAATGCTTTAATGCTTATCTTCTTCACCGATAGGGTTCATAATCTTGTTTTTTTCACATCGTGATATATCTATCTTAAATGCGATTCTAAAATGAGGATCGTGATAAATGGTATCTGCTTTTATCGGTATCATTTTTTGTGCCCTGTAGGTGAATCGACCGGCGAGTATGAAGAAAGATGGCATTCAGACGAGGAAGAGGAAACCGAAAAGTTCCCATTCCAACCAGTCGCATCATCTAACGGGCATGCCTGGAACTTCTAGTATGGGGCTCAGTCAAACGCGCATGTGTAAGTTGCTTACTACTTACTTAATCACGCCCCAAAATTTTTAATTAAAATATTAATAAGTTGGGTGGATTTTTAATTTAAATTCTATTATAGTAATTTAAGTCTAGTTAATTGCTTTGTTTGGATATGTTGAGTTGAGTTGGTATTTGCGTACGCATCAATAAACTTACCCTAAATAAGCTTAAGTCATTACAAAGGGTTTTAAAAAATTTTTGGTCGAAATACGCGCCAAAATGGAATTTTTTTTTTAACTTTTTACGAATTTTTGGTAATTTTTATGAAACAAAAAGATACGTCTAAAGAATTAAATTACCTACAAAATTATGTAAAATTATTGAATTTTTGCCTAAAATAATCCGAATTGTAACGCTTTAAATTGAAAAAACTACAGTGGAACTTCCCTATATCGAATTATCATAGTTCAAAAAATAAATTCGAGATGTAGAAATTTCGAGCTACAGAAACAACTACAAAACGCGACCTTGATGCAAAATTTTGCAAAAAAAATCAAGACAGAAAAATTTGACTCATAGAAGTTCGAGTTATGGAAGTTCGACTGTATTTTGGGCACTTTTTTAAAAAATTGTAAATTTTCATTTATACATTTAATGGAATCTTGTAATTACTTAAAAAAAATTAATAAAACAAAAATTTACTCATAAAATTAAATTCTCTACAAAATAATGTTTAAAAAGTCATGGGTTCAATGCCCGGGTACAGGGTTTTATTTTGTTTTCACAAGCAAAAACAACTTTTATTCAAAATTTAAGTTTTTTTTCTTGGGTGAATTTTTTCGCTTATAAGAAAGTCGAGTGGAGGTCACTTGAAATTTTTTTTGGGGTTAAAAAAATAATTAATTTTTTAAATATTTTTTAGTAATGAACAACAATCACGGCTACCAACCAGCTGGCGACATCTCCAATTCTATGTTGTCTCAGTCATATCCACCCCAATACATTATCAGTGCAGCTCCTCAGGGACAAAATATGTTGCAAGCCATTGCTAACAGAAAGTGAGTTTTTTTTTATTTAAAATGAATAAAAAACTTCATTGTACATGCAGATTATATAAGGCATTCCAACCTCCTGTCAAATGAGGATGCCAACAGGCTCCATTTTTAAAAAGTTCGACAGATAGTCCATAGATGGCGCTGTCATCGATGGGCCAATCGCCAATTCTAACCTTTTAATTGTGTTTTTTGTTTGTTTTTTTTTTTTTAGTGTAATGCCTTTGGAACCAGTGGCAGTTGTACGATCAGCACCTGAAGAACAAACAACTGTAATCACCTCCACTTCCTTGGCGAACCGAGTAAACTTCACCAATCTTTCCACCCAACAGGACAATCCAAATGATGATTCGAATGCATAAAAGTACTTTATCTATCCCATGTATAAATTTAATTTAATTTTAATTCCCTGCTTTATGCCAAATATATTTATTTGCGTAGTTTAGGTTATACTTTAGACAAATTTTAATTGTTTACGCTTACATATATATTTATTTTATACGATAACTTTATAACCTAATTGTGTTAAATTCTGATTAAGGTTAAAGTTTTTAACAATTTGTAAATTTGTACGTTTGTGTAGTTGATTTTAGATTTTATATTTAATAAATTTTACGCTGATTAATTGTGTACAGCATGGACATGAACCGTGTGCTACCTATTTAGATCTAGTTGGAAGTTCTCCGATAGGTGGCGTATTAATTTTCTATAACTTAATACAAAAAAAGTTTGATTTTAAATTTTTTTTTACATAAAGCTTATTTTTAACGATTTTAATAGTTTTTCAATCATTTTTTATGCAGTAATATACAATACAAAAGTGAAATAAATTAACCAACTTGCGACAACTTTATTATACCAGATTGTACGTATATATACCTTGTTTTTTCGTGTTGTTTTTATTTGTTGTTTGTTGAAATAATAAAGCCGCTGGTGTGGAGTGTGGAAGTGGATTTTGTTGTACAGAGTGAATGAGTTCCAGGAACAGACTGTCATCAGACATTCGCGATTCTGCGTTATTTATCGACTTGATTTTCAATGTGAACCGGCTGCTATTTAAAGAGCTTTTGGTTATAAACTAAACTACGGCGACAAGTAATTTTTTATATTATATATAATAAGTCTAAATAAATAATGGTACGAAATTGTAGACAATTAAAATTTACTAAACAAGTCTTTTTAAAGTTAAGGTTTATTTTAGTGTTTAAGATGCACTATGAACTCCAAAAAAGTTTTTGGAAGCGTATTATACACCAATTACAAAAATTCAACCTCCAGAATATTTTACTGCGGCCAATTAAATCCTATAAACAAGTTATTTATTACCCAAAAACTATAAAATTGCAGACAAAGTTTGGAAATTAAATATAACAATTTGATCAATTAAATTTTCACCAACATTTCTCAAAAAGTACAGTCGAACTTCCCTAAGTTCAAAATTAAGTAAAATTATAGCGTTTTTATCCAAATTTTTTTTAGTTATAATGCTTCAAAATGAAGAAATTATTTTGAAATTTTTTTCTAGACTTTAAAATTTTTTATTTTATCATTCACAAATTTTACAAAATTGTCTTAATTTTTACAACACAAAAACGAACTTATAGAAAATTAAATTTCCTACAAAATTAAGTAAAATTACAGCGTTTTTATCCAAATTTTTTTTAGTTATAATGCTTCATAATGAAGAAATTATTTTGAAATTTTTTTCTAGACTTTGAAATTTTTCATTTCATCATTCACAACTTTTATAAAATTTTCTTAATTTTTATAAAACAAAAACGAACTTATAGAAAATTAAATTTACTACAAAATTATAGCGTTTTTATCTAAAATCTTCTTAGTTAGAATGTTTCAAAATGATGAAATTATTTTGAAATTTTTTTCTAGACTTTAAAATTTTTCATTTTATCATTTACAACTTTTACAAAATTTTGTTAATTTTTATAAAACAAAAAGCAACTTATAGAAAATTAAATTTACTACAAAATTAAGCAAAATTATAACGTTTTTATCCAAAATCTTCTTAGTTAGAATGCTTCAAAATGAAGAAATTATTTTGAAATTTCTTTCTAGACTTTAAAATTTTTCATTTTATCATTTACAACTTTTACAAAATTTTCCTAATTTTCATAAAACGAAAACAAACTTATAGAAAATTAAATTTCCTACAAAATAAAGTAAAGTTATAGCGTTTTAACCAGAATCTTCTGTTAGAATGCTTCAAAATGAAAAAAATATTTTGAAATTTTTTTCTAGACTTTAAAATTTTTCATTTTATCATTTACAACTTTTACAAAAATTTTTTACTTTTTATAAAACAAACTTAACCAACAAGAACTCATCCATGTTTGTTACTAAGTAAGATTATATTGAATTTATTCCCATCAAGTAGTAGAGACATACTGTCATTATAATCAGCAGACAATTAATGAAATAGGTTATATATCATTCAGAAGTGACATATGTCATAAGCGGAGTTATTGCCAACATACATTTCACAAGAAAATGAAGTTGCAGAGACATACTGCCAACGTTATCAACAAAAGTTAATGACCACATGAAATTTATTGTAATTTTAATTAAAATTGTATAATTCTCTTAATTCTGTTAGACCGACCCGAAACTTCTTATCAAAATATGGGAATTGGTTAAGAAATAAGGAAGTTACGGACATTTTACTACTAAATCTTACTTTCATCTTTCCATCATTTTGGGAGGTCAAAATTTAAATTCGTGTGAAATATCGTTTTTAACATAAGTTATAAGGTTTAATAACATTTTGATTTTTACCGTTTTTAAAATTTTTGCAAAATTTTCAATGTATCTCAAAAACCATTTCAGATATTACATAAAAATCCGCTTAAAACACGTTAAAGCTGACACTTTTTACTGTAAAAAACTTTTTTCGATGAAAACTAACGAAATTATAATCATTTGAAGAAAAATTTGGTTTTTAAAAAGTCAAAAACATATAGTTTTAAAAATCAACATAAAAACATACGTATATACTAATTTGGGATCGGTAATTATGAAAATCCTGTTTTTTGCTCGATTTTGTACATTTTTCACTTAATTTTAATTTTGTTTTGTAAAAAACGTCACTTTTTATAAATTACCAAAACAATTACAAATTCGTGCTTTTGGCCTTAAAATAGACTTTTTATTACAAATTATTTATTAT
>JARJDX010016166.1:0-16879 GCA_030264735.1 Gymnusa sp. GC000175 | reverse complement strand
TATATATCTTTTTTTTTTTTTTTTTATATTTTATATATATATATATATATATATATATATATATATATATATATATATATATATATATATATATATATATATATATATATATATATCTTTCTATTTTCGTGAACCGTATAGTTTTTATTACTTAAATGTCAAAAAATGACCAGCTGCAAATTTAAAACATGCAAAATAGCGCTTAATTCAAAATAACGGCTCTTAATGGAAGAACCTTTATTTATTGATCTCAAAAAAGCTTTCAACCGTGTGCCAAGAAAACTTATATGGAGGGCACTTAGAGCGTAACTTGTTTCGAAACTACATCAAACTAGTAAAAGACCTATACCACAACATAACAATATGTGTACCTAAGCTAGTAAACCCAGCGGAAAGAGGCAAACTCTTCGAAGTTAAACTAGGTGTCCAACATGGATCGATCCTGAGCCCAATTCTATTCAACTTGGTGATAGATCACGTTACGAAAGACATCCAAAAACCGGCTCTACGCCGACGTCACAGTTTTGAAAGCGAAAACACTAGCAGAAGTACAAAAAGACCTCACTGCATGGCAAGAGTCTCTGGAACAAAGAGGGCTAAAACTTAGCATACAAAAGACCGAGTATATGTTTTGTAATTTCTTGCCCCTCAAACATGCCAATAAAAAAAACTGGAGGAGTTTAAATACCTTGGATCCATAGTAACAACAACACAGAGATCGTTTACGGGAGTCTATGCGACCCGAAACGTTTATAAAAGAGTTGTAGTAAGACTACTACAAATATGGAGGAACAGAAAATGCATACAATTGAAATGAAGATGCTGCGGTATCACGCTCGACAAAATAAAGAACGACTAGATCCGCAGAACCTTCAAGGTGAAATGCATTTTCGATAAGATGACAGAAACCTGGCTAATCTGGTTTGGTCATGTCCTGAGGTGGGAGGACGACCACATGATCAAAGAGTGCTTTCAATAAAGCAGGCAATGCGAGAGCGTGGACGACCCCCAGTATGAACCCAAACCATGGGAAAAGACCTGAAAATCATACACACAATTACAGAGACAACCCACAACCGTTTAGCGCAGGAGTACTACACCAAATTAACTGGGATATAAAGCCAGGAACAAATAGAAGATTTAATCCATCCCTCTTTCCATTATTCAGGATCACTCAAGACGCATCATATGTTCACACGCACATGTTATGAAAATATACGCCTCACCCGTAGCGTTTGACGCAATACCTCATGGCGAAATTAATAATATACTGGGGTTAATAAAATATACATTTTGAAATTAGGTATTTCTGAATAAGCGCCAAGACAATGTGGTATTAAACTACTTCATTTGAGAATTATTGCTATTTTCCAGAAAATGTACGGAAATTTAATTCCTGACGTGACAACTGCCATTTATATTTTTCCCTTTACTAAAACTTTTTTTCCTCAATATCATGACTCCTGATTTTTACAGAGTGTAATATTGCTAGAGCCTATATTAATATAATAAAATTTTTGAAATCGAGATTTTTGCGGAAATGTCCATTTGCTCATTCAGAAAAAGTTGTTTTCGGAGTGATGCCTGCTATGTATGTCCATCTGACATATCTACAACCTAGACAGCTAAACTGATTGACAAAAATTGGGAAGTCCCAGTGACTTTTGGGTTGAAATACACTAACCAGAAGTGGTATTTTATTCGTTAGGCTTTTAGATTTTTTGACAAATATTTCAAAAACTACCAAGTTTATGAAAAACATAATTGTTCAAAAGTGTTTAGAATTAAATTTGCAGCAAATTGTGCTTTTAACATTTTTTTCAAAATTAAACCTTTTAAGAACCCATCATTGTTCGTTGTAAAGCAACATTTTATTGAATTTATTTCCAAGTGGCAGAGATATTCTGTCATAATCAGCTGACAACTAATAAATAGGTTATATATCAGTTAAAAGCGACGGATGTCACTATTGGAATTATTGCCAACATACATATTTTAACAAAATGACATAGTATCATTATAATTCGCTGATAAATAATAAAATATAAATATGTTTCTATTAAAAGTAACGGATATGTTTCAAATTCGTAAATAAAAGTCGTGTGGTAACCGCAACTTAATTTTTCTATAAAATTTATGTGTAATCCATTTGTCAATATTTTCTGATATTAATATTTATCCATTAGATATATTTTTTTTATTTACCTTATCTGTTAGTTTTGGCAATAAAAAAAATACCAAAAATATTTTGGATTTGGACCTGAACTCATCGAGTTCGAAAAATCCGAGGCTTACCTAACTACCATAAGTAATAGTTTATTCCTTTTTTTTAAATATTTCAAAAACTATTAGTTTTCGAAAAAAAAATATGAGTATAATAATTTTAAATGAAATGTGCAACATATTTTATTCCACTCTTCATAGCAATATTGTCCAAAGTTCTAAAATGGTATGTGGTGACCTCTATTTTTGTGGAGTAAATGGGAGTGACAAAGAAATATTTCAGCAAAAATCTTGATTTCAAAAATCTTAATGATTACAATTCTTTCTTTTAGATTGTAAGTGAAAAAAAAAGTATAGAAGTAGTGCCTGTCTGTTAGTGTATGTTTCTGTTTTTATCATTTTTACAGCCCAGGACCCTAACTAATCAAACATTGGGATGCTCCAATTCAAAAACCGGAAGTGGTCGTTTATAGGTTAGGTTTCTTGTTATCAGTTAGTTATTGCATTTGTTATAATTTTATACCTAACTGGCCATCGACTGTGAGGTAAATTGTGGTGTTTGCATATGTGTTAAAGCCTGTTACTCCAGTACAAACGGCAACTGGAAACCTTTGAACCGGAACTCTTCCACTGAGCAACTACCAGCTGTTAATATTGATATCAACTTTTCAAGATCCCATTGTTATTCGTTGCTCGTTGTAAAATTTCGGAAATATTTGCAGGTCATAAGAGTTATGTATAAATGCAATGAAGGTCTCCCGCCTATAGTTAGTTTAGATTCTACTGCTAGAGGGCATCTTAATAAAAGGTAATTCTTAATATTTCAACACTGAGAAATTACAGAGATATACTGTCATTCTAATTAGCTGATAATTAATGAAAAGTGGTTTCTGTCAAACTAACAAATATATCTTAAAATTTACAAATAAAACTCGTGTGGTGACCACACCTCCATTTTTACTTTGTTATACAAACATTATCAAATCCTAATAAAATAAAATCCATAATATACATATGACATGCCCAAACATCAACCAATATTTTTTTAAAATTACCAACTTACACATTACCCATTAAAATTAGAACTACAACTAAATAAAATTAAACATACCTGTAACCTTGATGTAAAGTTTGAGGTCCCCAACTTTTACCAGGAGCTAGGAGATGTTGATCTCTTGATACTCCAAGGTCCCTTGTAGAGTGAGCAGCTGGTGGTTGAATATATTCTTTATGTCCTTGCGTTTGAAGATTATATTCTCTTAAATTAACAACAGGCACCGCAGAGTGACGCCTGTTTCCACCATGAGAATTAGGTATATGGGCTGCAGGTGCAGCCCATGATACTCTTTTGTCGCCTGATGAATAAATTAGATGCTGGTCTTGGCCATTTGCATGACCTGCAGAAGTTGTATTTACATATTGGTAGGATTGTGCTGGTTCTTTACATGCAGAACTACAATGTTGTTGCTGTTGTACATAGTCATTTCTATGGGGTTGTTGGTAATCAGTTCCAGGCTCCTGTTTTGTGGGTAGATTCAACATACATTCAGACTGAGCTTTGGCCAACAGCCGAGTTTTTCTAGATTGGGATCCACCATAATTTGTATTACTACTAGAATGTGTTGGCTCATTTTTGATAACTTGTTGATACGCTTGCTGAATCTAGTAAAAATATAAGGAAAAATAAAACAAATTTAAATAATTTGAAAAAATACCTTTGCTGGACTTTTATGATCTTCATTGTCACTATCACCAACACTGACACAACTTATAACATTCTTTCGATTTATATTTTCAGGTTGATGGTGAGAAGCATTTTGTATAATAGTTTTCTTGTTATTTGTTCCTTCATCTTCACTATCTGATATTGTAATAATGGAAACAGCTGGAGAGGGTGTATCATTTATAGTTATAGTATGCTGGCGCCCACTATTAGGTTCCTGCTTTGTCTAAGACAAATATTATTTAATTTTTTTCCAAAATCTATTAAAAGTAATAGAATTACCTGTACTTGAGAATGATTCCAATTATGAGCAGGACTGTGATTTCTTCTGTTATTTTGCATGTAACTATTTTGATCTGAAGGTGGTGTACTTTCCTTGACTCTTTTCTTAACTGGACTAAGTTGGGTTTGTTCTTTCTTATCATGTTGAGATCTGTGATGTGTAGGAACCATTAAATGATGTCCATGATGTGAGGACTGTGTCATATGGTGATTTTTGGAGCTGCGTTTGCTTGATGAAGTCCAAGTGGCCCCTGAATGTTCAACAATTGGTTGATTATAAACTTCAGTGGCAACATCCACAGGAAATACTGGACGTTGTTCTTGAAGAATTGCTGAAGAATCAACCAGTAGAGGTCTACCCCAGTCTGCAGCATCCGAAAGTATTGGTTGTTGAATTGCAGCATGTTGAGTGGGAATTTGTTGCCATGAAGGTACAATTGCCATTTGTCTGTTTGTAGGCCAGGAAGTTTGAACTGCATTCTAAATGAATCAAGAAATAGTAAATCTTTATTTTAATAATTGTTAGAATTAATTAGTTTTCTAGTCATCCGTTTTTGTTTTGTACTTGTTCTGTGATATAGTTCAAATAAAGTTATTAAATTAATAACGAAGTTATTTTTCGACTCCCTGCACAAACACGAAATTCGACATGAAACAGCTTATATAATTGAGAGGAAATTTGATATTCAAAGAACTACAAGTCAGCAACGTTTACTTTCACGTCAGCAACGAAGGAGGAATATCGAAGTCAGTCACGCGTAATTGAATTCAATGCAAGTAGCCGAGTCGAAGAGAACTGCAAAAATTCGAGTTGAAATTATATTGCTACTATTCTTTTGAGAGCTTCAATTGTTAAATAATGGATACTGTAAAGTCGCATTTATTGTCAGAAGACTCGAACGGCAACGTGAATTATCATCCGTGGCGTTTCAAAATAAACTTAACTTTGTAATCAAAAGATATTTACGAAGTCGCAATCGGATCAAAAGTAAGGCCTGCCCGCTCTATTACCGACGAGGCAGTAAAGTGTGGCTCAAGAAATTGTGTCTCAAGTGTTGGTAGGGAGGGTTAAATGTAAGTAACAATATCGCAAAAAAAAAAATGCAAAAAACTGTCAAACTGCCAAACTTATGTTAGATAAATTAAATAATTTGTATGCAAAAAGTCAGATATCACAGTCGAAGGTCTGCAAAGAATTTTTTAAAGTTATGTATGCAACACAAATAGATGAGCTGTCCAGAACTACATAGAGATTCTGCAAATTGCTGAAGATTTGTCCACAGAAGGAGACAAGCTGAAGGGCGGATAAATCGTGACGCGGTTTCTCGGCATGTTGCCTCTAAAATATCGAAACATTGATCAAAAGCGACTGAGGTTTGAGGAGGATAGACTCAATAACAGCCAAAAATTGAGCGTATCATCGTCAAATAGTGCATTGATCGCTAAGCCAAGCGGGAATCATGACAGGACAACTCAACAAGACAAGAGAACTCAGCTCAAAGTTGTTTCAAATGTGGGCAGAACTGTCACGTCAAGAAATATTGTGGAAAATACGTGTCGTACTATAAGACTAACTATCCTTGTATTAATGATTCAAGGGTGTTAAACCGTACAGCGTTTTTAACCGTGGGCCTGTCAGGTGACAAGCTGAACAACATAAATTCCAAGCAAAATTCTCGAGACTGTTGATATCAAGACTGTGCTGCAACTCAACATATGACGTCACACAGAAGCAAGTTCACCAAACTAGTCGACTTGGAAAGACCCTCAACCGTACTCATAGGACAATGGAAGGATCAAGACAGAAATGAGAACAGAGGTCGGAAAAGCTCGCTCCGTCATCCAAGCACGCAATTTAAGTGAAAATCCATAGACGGAAGCTGCAAACTATGTGGTATTCACTATAAATAAAATCGGGACTAGCTTCGAAAAAGGTAAGATGTGGTTTGTACGTCATTCAGGTGCTACTGATACGTGCTAATCCCAGAATACACAGGAGCCAAACTGAACAGGAAATCCTCTTACAGGATTTTTCTGTCAGACAAGCGAAACATCATCAGCTCAGACGAGGTAAAGTTCAATGAAAAGGAGGAGATGGAACACAACTGTGGAATCAAGTTTTGAATCAGAGTTCGAGAGCGGACAGAGTGACCTCAAGCCAGATGATAAACTGACTGGAACTTGCCAAAGGACATTCAACCAAGGAGGTTAGGACTCCATAATCATTGAGACATACAACCCCTATCGAGGTTCTCTAACTATGTAATGGGATATCTCAAAGAGGGAATAGTGTCAATGATGATATTCTGATATCTATGGCACTCAAGGATAGAAACTAGCTCAAAGCTTGTCATAGGAGTTGAAGTTACTAATGAAAATGGGCACCTGGAAGTTAACAAAATGCATTGAGATGGTCAAACTACTCACTGTCGATGGGTATTACGAGAAAAATCGAATGGCAAATTGAAGGCAAGACTGGTAGCTCGCGGGTTTGAGGAGATAAGACTACCGCAGATGTTTAGTGCTGCAGCTCCTCACACCTCCATTCGATTGATCTTAAGTCATGCCATTTCTAAAAAATTGAAGCTCCTGCCATTCGATGTAAATACCGCTTTTCTGCACGGGAATTTTGAAGAAGACCTGCTTATATTTTGATCTGAAACCCCAAAAGATTACAAGTTTTCTTATCACAATCGAACTTCAAAGTACCGATGATGACCAATGCGTATATTACAATGAAAATGATGAATTGATGATACTCTTTGTTGATGATGGACTCATCGACAGACAAAACGAGCAGAAAATTTTTGATGCCTTGGACAGGATCAATAAACGGAATGGATTAAGATTAAATCTCTGTGAGATGACACTGCAGCAAACCCATGATCTGTCATTGGAGAATGATGTGGGATATTTTTCAACGGAACAAGGCATTGGTGGTTTACATTGACTTGGATTATGGAGAAGATTCAGAAGCTGGACACTCAACAAGTGGGATTATGTTGGTGAGAGGAGGGCCAATCATCTGGTATACACAGAAGCAGCATCAAGTCGCAACATCAATAGCTAAAGCCGAATATAGAGCTGCAGTCTTATCTAATAAGGAAATTTGTTGTATCAGATTCGAACTTGTTGAAATCGGACAAGCCCATTACTTTGTTCATCGGTAACCAATCAGTGATTCACATGCTACACAATGCACATGAGAGCAAAACCACAGAAGGCAAGAAACACAGAAATTTATTCAGAAACACATTGGTAAATATGGAATATATAAAAAGTGCAGAACATATTGCTGATATCTCGACTAAGCCACTTAGTTGTAAAACATTCGAAACACTTTGTTGTAAAATAATTAAAGAAGTTTAGAATTAATTATTTTTCTAATCATCTCGTTTTGTTTTGCAATGCAGTAGGCTATATTATTTTGTAGTTGTTCTGTCAAATAGTTAAATTACAGTTATTAAATTATTAACGAAGTAATTTTTCGACAAACATGCAATTCGACCTTAGAAATAATTAATAATTAACTTACTGTTAGTAGCATTTGCCTGCCACTTGGTTCAACAACACTAACTGGTACATATTGTTGTTGTCCTGGTTGGCTTAATATTGGTGGTTGAATTTGGAGAGGAGGTTGTTGTACTACAGTAACATGTTTGGCAGGTGAACCTCCCATTCCTTGATAACCAGCTGGACATAATATACTAGATACAAGCTGATGTTGGAATGGATCTGCCCGACTACTGGTTGTGTATTGTCGTCCGACGGTTCTTCCATTGTATATTTGATACTAACCAAAAATTTATATTATAGACATTATCAAGCAAATAGAAAATATATTTACCAAATTATCATATCCAGATCTGTCCCTTACTAGCCTTTGCACTTGATTTGTTAGTTGATTATTAATAGTAAAAGTGACATTTCCATTTGAGCTTGGAACAAAATTCGCTACCAATGATGGAGCTTGTTGTGCAGATTGATGATGACTTCCTGAACTTGTGCTACTGTAATCATTTCTTCTGCATACTTCCATCATTTGTACACTAGCTTTTACATTATTACAGTGAGCATAATCTACAAGGTGTGCTAATCTAACAAATGGATGATTTAATGCTTCTCCAGGTGTAGTTCTTCTTTCCTATTTGTAAAATATACGGTTAAAATTTTACTACATTCATTTTCAATACAAAGCGCGCCTAAATAAATGCAGCATAGTCGAAATTTTTACATATACTTTTTTTTAATGTGCTTCAAATGGTGACAAAATAAACTACCGAATGACCCAATAATATGCCTTCATCGAGGTGTTCACGTGCGGATCACGCGTTTAACATTGTATAGGCGTTATGCGTATTGAAAATAATTGAAAGAGATATAATTATTTTATGAAGTGGGCATTTATTTATGTGATGGAGTAAATATTGCTACCTGGTCCATTGTCAACATCCTTTTGAGAAGATCTATAAATTCTTTCCTGTCAACTTTTTCAGCTAATAACTGTCCTCCTTCAAGATCTGTAGGAACATTAACTTGACCAATATCATCTAAACAATTGAAAATATATTTTCGTGCTTCTTTTGATTTTATGCCTGTTTCAGCTTCATGTTCTTCAGGAGTTTTTAATCTCCAAAACGGATATGTGCTTTCCATGTCTCTATAAAAGAATTTTGTTGTTTTTGATGCATTATTCAGCATGTGTTCAGTGGGTAGTCCTTGTGTTTGACTGATGTATCGAATTTGGTCATATTCTGAAGATCCAGGATAGAGTGGCCACCCTAAGAATAGTTCCGCCACCACACAGCCTAGTGACCACATATCTATAGCCTCACAGAATGGAAGTCCAAGAATAATTTCTGGAGCCCTATAGTACCTGGATTGCAAATAAGTATTGCAAACTGCTTTGCTTACATGACTTGCACTACCAAAGTCTATTACTTTTACTCTATATGGTTGTCTCACTGGGTCTACCAACATAATGTTTTCTGGCTTTAAATCTGCATGTATTAAACCAAGTTGCTAAATAAAATTAAAAATTGTAGAAAAGGATTAAATGTAGATTAAATAGTTGGATTTACCTTTAGTTTGAGCAACGCAGTCAATACTTGTTGCAGAATTGGCCTGATGTATTTTAAAGGTAGTGGACTAAATTTGTTTTGTTTAAGAAAATCATAGAGATTCTGTTCAAGCATTTCAAAAACCAAACAAGTATGGTTTTTGTGCTGAAAACATTCGTATGCACGAACGAAGTTAAATTCATCTGCATTTTCTTGACTCAGTCTTGATAAGATACTAACTTCTATTTGTCCCTATTAAATTTTAATAATCAGTGAATAATGTAAATAAATATTTGGTAGAATTACCTGTCTGGCATATGAGGGATGATTTTTTAATATTTTTATAGCAACAATTTCATTGGTTCCCTTCTTCCAACATTTTACAACTTGACCAAAAGTGCCTCTTCCTAAGAATTCTAAAACTTCATATTGATTGGTCATGGAATACAGCACTTCATGCTGCACAAGTTGGTAATCCCCATCAGCACCACTTCCCGACCCTGTATAAATATTATGTATTCTTAGAATTAATAAGTTACTAAAATAAAGTTCACATCTCAAATAAGCATGCATGATTCCATGATTGTGTTTATTTATAATCTTTTAGGCTAAATTAATTACCAGCTAATACTAATTTCCTAATATGCAAAAAATATTGTGTTTCTTTGACAAAGATGATTTCTCAAGTGGGTAAGATCAAAATCACAGGAATAACAAATCGAATCAATGAGGACGCAATCAACGAAAATGTTAAAATTGTGCGATAAAACCGAACTGCGAATAAATAACACATTTTACCCCCAAACACCCCAATACAAAGTGGACAAAATATTCGAATATCTTGAGAAATGCACTTCCAAATATAAAACCACAAAACACGTGTTTAGTTATTTTAAAAGAGCTATTTATTATTTATTAATGCTAAAATCAAGCCACCCCTTTGCGGGTTAAATGGGAGGCAACTTTGAAATTTTAAACAGGAACCCCCATTTTTTATTGCAGATTCAGATTCTACGGAAGATAATACACAATGTTTATTTGAAAGAATTTTTTGTACTTAGTGGCGCTATACCCGCAGGAAAAAATTATCACAAAATTTGTGTATCCTGCGAGCCTGCGACTATAGCGCACAATCCAATTTCCCGTTTAGAAATTTAAAGTTTCCCCCTTCTTGGGGTGAGGGGCAACTTTAAATTTCCAATAGAGAACCCTTACTTTTTATTGCAGATTTGGATTGTACAGGAAAAATACTTTTACGCGAAACACTTTTTAACAATAATCTTGGGTGGCGCTATAATCGCAAGAATTTTTTGACATTTCGATCCAGTTTTGACATGTTTGTATTTTTAAAACAAATTTTTGGCATTTGAAAACAAATTTTTGCCTTTTTCTTTTATTTTCGAGCGAATATTTGCCAGTTTTTTAAAGAATTTTTGACATTTTTGAACAAAATTTTTAATGGTGCTATTCTGAACACAAATGTTAGTTAACATCTGTTAACAGCAAGAATTGTTTCTAGTGCGATTACAGCGTCACCTATAATGATTACAAAAAAGTGTTTTAAGTAAATTTTTTTTTTTTTTTGATCTTAATCTGCAATAAAAAAAATGGGGATCCCTATTTAAAATTTCAAAGTTGCCCTCCATTACGTCCACAAAGGGGAAAAGAGGAGCATTGAAAGCGTATTTCTCGATGTATTTGACCGTTTCCAAACTTTTTGTGCACCATGTATACATACAGATTTGAACGCGGCAGAGAATAAAAGTCGGTAATCGACTACGCACTGACCAACAGAAATATACATCAATTAAAAATTCTAGATGTGAGGGTTTTCAGCTCAGTACACACGGGAACCGTGCACCACCACGGTACGCACTACGTAAAACGTTTACCAACAAAGACTATTGAAAAAATTGACAACATCAGAATTCAATACGAAGACGAATATTGGAGGGTGGTCCTAGGGAAAAATACAATTAAATATCATTGGGAAAAAGGAGAATTAAAGGCGGAAAAGCCAATAAGCTCTGTTTTGGGCTGCCGCATTGGGTTTTTTATTTTATACAATAAGTTTGAACATGCTCGTCCACCGTCTATCACTTTTGCGTTCAGGTAGGGATAAGGCTTTCCTAACGCATTACGTGGCCATACTACCTAAGACAATTTTCGGTGATTTTCTCTGGTATGGGAGCAACCTCGTATATGTTCATTTCAAAGCTTCGTTACACCTCCCGACCATCTCAACATTCGCATCTCAGTGGTATAAAGCTTTTGCACATGTGTTTTATTAACCGGGCAATATTCAGCCGCTTACATCATCGCAGGACTCGCTGTCGTTTTTTAAATCTTGCCCTTGGTTCGGACGGACATGTGAGCGTCACAAAGGACTCCCGTTAGCAATCGTTATTTTTGCCAAGCTACATTTATTCTGTGCGCAACGTCTGCCTCCACATCTCCATTATTCGCGATTACAGAGCCGAGGTATTTGAATTGACTTGGATTGTGGCTGAGCTGCTGTTATTGCTAAACCAAGATTCAAGTTGCTCAGTCTTTGAGGCCTGTTTTAATTCTGGTGTGGAGATTGTGGTACATAACTTGGATCAGGTGGACGTAGATGTCTGGCAGGTGTTGCGCTTTCAATGCTTGCCATACCAGTTGTCGCGGTACTCTGTCAAAAGCCTTTTTCAGATCGATAAAAAATTGCAAATCTTCGTAGTGAATCGCAGTGGCCAAGTGATTTCCACACTTCAGCGGGAATTTCATCCAGGACAAGGGCTTTGCGGTTTTTCATCCTTATTCTTGGTCGAGGCCAATAGTCTGTACCTGGCCTTCTACTACGGGCTTTCGCCCTGTTTTTGATAAATTTGTTTGTTTTATTATCCTGTATTAATTTATTTTTAAACTTAGCTATTTTGAAAATGTCGGCATCTGATTTTGCTTTTTCAATCCTGTCATCCTTACCTGTGAAGCACACTTATTTGCTCCCTATATTTATTGTGGTCTTCCTAGAGTGCGGATGCTTACCAGTTTTTAACACAATCTTTTTGTTCTGGACGCTTACTTTGATTTCTGTCCCACCAAGATTGGTCATTTCCAGTACTCACGCCTCCTTTTGAGATACCTAGTAGTATCTTATTAGCACTGCTGGTACATGTGTTCTCATAGTTAGACCACATTATTTCAGGGCTGTAATAGGTGTTTTCTATATATTTCTATCAGATATTCGCACAATTCATTCAGAAGAGAGTCACCTATAGGACCGACGATTTAATCCGAGGTGTTCTACTTATTATTGTACTAATAGGTTTAGGCAATTTATACACTTCTACCAAAATCCTCTGTTGGGTGGTTAACGACCCTTCGTGTATAACTTTACAATTTCTAAAGTTCATCAATTATGACAACCAACTACCAATAATGAGTTGAAAAAGAAAAGACAGGAATAAGCGAGGAATAATAAGGCTTCCGCAGGTCATTGACGTAATATTGACTCTACGCAAAATAACAAAGAAAGCTGCATTCATGTGCCTTGTTGACCTCACCCAGGCATATGACAGGGTGAGGCTAATGGACGTATTAAACCGCCAAGCTGCCCATGTGAAACGATAAATCAATTTGTATTGCAAATTTTGTTGACTCAATGTGTCAGATAAAGACTCTCTTTCACGTCATTAGCATTATTGCTAATTTCTCTAGCTGCAGTGTTTCGTTGTGCATTTTCTTAAAAGCCCAATGTAGCAGGAAACATAGATCTTATTTGTTTCCACATATAATTATCTTTCTTTTATTTGGAGATATTTCTCCCACTGCCCACTTCTGTTGCGTTTTGCAAACAATGATTGAGGTGGCACCGCAGATTCGGAAATAATTTCATTTTGCGGCAATCTCTTCTGATAAACGTTGGAGTAAATGGAGCAGCTTGGTTGTTCTCATTTTTAAATATGTTTCTTTAGTTTCTGTTTGAAGGCAGCGATGTGTAACTAAAAGGAATGAAATATTAGCAAAACAGACTTTATCTTTTACAATAGTCGAATAAAAATAGCTAATAATCGAAATAGTCTTAAAAGAGAATATATAATAAATGAACACTTATTGACTATACAACTAAAGATACATAAAATGGCAAAACGCACAGATCTTATAGCCGATAAAAAACCACAATGTTATCTTTATAAAAATCCACTGTGATGTGACCAGAAGTTACTCTAAATCAGCTACCGGAGTGTTTCTCAACTAGTGGTCTGCGATAGGATTGTAAATTCTTCTTTTTGTTTCATTCAAATTCAGATTATGTATGACCTAGAACCTTATCAATCATTACCTTAGTTGAAGAAGAGGTTTCTTTTGCAAAAAAAAAACACTCGTTAAAGAAGACGATCACTTACAGAGAAAAGTAATTCTCAGGTAGGTAGCTTGGCGTCAAACACTTCTAAACGAAGACGTTTATTACCTTGTAATGAGACAGTTTTTTGCTTTAATTGAAAGTTTAATTAAAGTTATCCTTACATCAAAACCTCTTTGGAGAAGACGTTCATTAACTAAAGAGAAAGTAGAGAAAAAAATGTGCCTTTTTGTAGGTCAACGGTGGTGGTTGGCATTGCATCAAATCTTAGTTGGAGAAGGCGTTTATTACGTAAGTGTAAAGTGCCTCTTGGACATTAAGTCTATGCTTATCGTCAAATAGAAGAGAAAACGTCTTACTGTAGTTCAAACTGCGTCATTTGTGTGTATTACTGGTTATATTTACATCAAACTCGCCTTAAAGAAGACCTTCATCCTTCGTCACTTAAAGAGAGAGAGAGTTGGTAGCGAAAGAGGCTACGTCATATATTAGTAGAAGATTTTTTATTTATAGATCAAAGTCAGAAGGCACATCACCTGGTTTACATCCAAAAACTATTTAAGTTCTTACATAATTTATTAATGATTACAAGTCCAACTTTTTCGACCAATGGTTCCAGTCAGTTGTCCGATGTCTGCTAATTTTCAGTGTTTAAAATATCACACCGTACACATAATCACAAGGCAGTTTTCACCAACATTTTAATTAAAATAGCTTCATCCTTTTAATACATCGTAGCAAGTTGGCGTTGTCCATCAGCTTTTTAATTCCATTATCGTCTGTTTCCACACGAAGATCGCGATATAGGCCAGTATTTCTAATGTACCAAGGCCCGCATACTATATTTCGCACCACTCCACTTTAAA
This sequence comes from Gymnusa sp. GC000175, assembly GCA_030264735.1. NCBI lineage: Eukaryota > Metazoa > Arthropoda > Insecta > Coleoptera > Staphylinidae > Gymnusa > Gymnusa sp. GC000175. The sequence goes on along the minus strand of JARJDX010016166.1, from coordinate 2,383 downwards.
ATTTTTGGATAGGCTTAGCATTTGTTGGCTAGGTGCACCTCCATATGAGCCATAGGTTCACACGGATTTCAAGACTTGCTAATACAGAATTATTTTATTCTAGATAGAAAGAGTAGACTGTTTTCTGGCAGAGTTGTCGTGAGAATGGTTTGGTTGTTGATAGTTACTGGGACATATTGTGAAATTTAGATGATTTCATTTAGTTTCATTTAGATTTATCTGCCACTTTTTAACCCAATTGTTAACTTCCTGTAGGGCGTTTTGTAGTTTGATTATGGTAGTCTCAATTTTTACAATAGACGACGTGATAAGACGCCTTGTATCAACTGATAGAGAGCATAATATCTACCATACTCCTAAAGAGTATGGTCACAGTAATGGGCGATTTTAACGAAAAGGTGGGAAGAAGAGGGCATGATGAGCAAATACGCACATTACTTTTAGGTAAAGTATGTCAAAGGTCACCAAAAGAGAGAGTTCTTTGCTCCAATTCAAAAGTAGTTTTCTTTGGAAAATTTCCCATATATACAGTATCTTGCTGTTCATACAAGGCAGTTATTTTTGCGTAAAACAGTTGCTACATTTGCGCCAAATACAGAAGATGTTCAAAATTTAAAGAAAATGTGCCTTGTAGCTCAAAGGTAGTTAGTTACTTTTATGTCAAACCTTAGTTGTGTAAAGGTGAAGTACCTTCTTATACTTTAAGGATGGCTATCTTTGCATCAACAGAACACCTAAACCGAAAGTGCCTTGGTGCAGTTTAAAGTTAAATATTTTTGCATCAGACTTTCGTAGAAGAAGACGTCTATTACCTAAAGAAAATGTGCCTTGTTGACGTAATAATCTATACGTCAAACACTCCTAGGTAAATCTCATCACTTGCCATTTTGGGGTGAATTACTACTAGAAGATATTCATCATCAATATTATTCTTAGTGGTCCGTGGTAAGCTCCGCCTAAATAGCCATGATCACCAAAAACACAGAAAAAGCATAGCAAAATATAACAGAACGGATAACAGAAGTTATGAAACAAGCCGAAGCCTCAAACGAACATATTGGTATAAATTTTTCGTTCATAATGTAATTTCCAGATTTCTTATTTCGATTCTGCTATTTGTTTTACATTCCTTTTTTATTTTTATTCAATTTTTATTAATTTTATTATTTGGAGTCTCCGCGGTGCCTCCAAGAAATTTAGGCGGAGCACAAGTTGGGAAACACAGAACTAGGCTATTATAATCTACCTATAAAGCATGCAAGCATTCATTAATTGCATTAAAAGCTCATTTTAGACAAATACAATTAAAATTTATTCAACCTTAAAAGGTATATAATTATTGTACCTGAGATATAACCAATGAACATAATGTAGCATTTTGAGCATTACACATTATGCATTTGTTTGGAACTTTAATTTAATAACAAATGTGTACAGCTTGCCCATTATAAATTGGCGTAGGAAATGTGCAGAAGCCCGACAAGCAAAGGCTAGAAGAGACAGCACTGTACTTTGCTCTAAGGCAGAGCTGCCACATCAACTTTCAAGTGGAAGATAATTGTGCGCATCCCTAAATCCGACGCCACGCTAACTTGGGCAAGCAGTACTACTATAAAATTGTAAATGTGTAAAATGTTAAAATAAATTAAGATGCATTATTATAGAGAAGAAAATATTTCAGCATTTATATTAAAATGCTTTAGAAGAAATATTTACATCTTTATTGATAATGTGGTATATAATAAAATTTTGGGGTAACTTACGCTTACCTTGCGGCTGGGGATTGGCCCCGGGGGCCGCGTTGACCTTGCTGTGAGCCGTCGTGATGGTTGTATTACCACTGTCAGTGTTACTCTGCTCTCCACTATCACCATTCCCTTCCGATGACCAGGCCTTGCGCTAATAAAAATAAAATTTAAGAATTCAGGACAAAATCGCAATTTATAATTTGCGTTCGTTATTTTATTGTTTAACTAAAATAATCCACAATATTTGATGTGCACAAAACAGAATAAGCACAACGTGATGCAAGACTTGGCAATGATCTATCCTTACTAAGTTACTCCTATGTTTAAGGTACTCGAGATCAAACTGAGAAATAAATAATTAAGTTTTATGCTTCTACTTTTTTTTGCTTCTGTAAAATAATCAATCTCCTCCAGATCTAGAGGACAGAGACATCATATTACAATATTCTTTAAAATAAAATTATGTAATGTTGAAGATATTTAGTTGAAATAAACTCAGCTGGTATTTGTAAATTTATTTTAATTGTAAGTTTTCTTACTTTCGGGTTTAAGTCGCGTATGTTTATTGGTTGTTGCCAACGTTTCGCTCGCCATTGCAGGGAGCATTCTCAAGGCGGAAAAGTCCGATGACTGAA
>JARJDX010016164.1:0-16940 GCA_030264735.1 Gymnusa sp. GC000175 | reverse complement strand
CTAGGAGAACTGGCTATGTGGTCTAAGCGATATACACCTTATAGGCGTTTAGTCGTTCCCCATAGTTGTTGCATCGGGCCAAGAACCTCACAGATAATTCCGTATTCAAATGTTGACCTCTACGCCTAAGCTGGGAAGCTTAAAATCTAGCCCGGTGATTGATAATCAAATTCTACATATTCAAAAGGTAAAGATAAAGCGTTTATTCACTTAGAAAACTCAGATCTTTGATATCATAATAACTTCAGGGGATACACCTGGATAATACCGATATTAGCTTTGATTTCTGGTTTCTGAAATTACAGGCTCAAGGGTTTTGCCAATACTTTAGATTGGATGTATACTGCTTAGTTCTTAATCAGCCTAATTTTTTTAGAGTGTCTCTTGCGATAGCAACTTACGATTTCATTCCAGCTCATTACATAAGGAATGATTTTCATTTCGCATACGTAAATTTGTGGCAATTTGTCCCTGAGAAATTCATACTTTCTTGATTTCTTGGATTCTACTGAAGCTAATAAATCCAGATTAGTAATCCCTACTTAATTTGAATTGCTTCACATCTCTTTTAACTATGAATAAATATATCTGGTCGATTAAAAAAGAAATACATGCGTTATTAATTTCAGAAAATACTTTATTCAATTATACTAAATTGTAAAAATCTCACTTGAGATAATTTGATATCAAATTTTAAACATGCAAAATACAGTGTTTTCAAAAAATTTTTATTCATCAAACAGTAACAAATATCTTCTTAGCAGGCCCATATGTCGTTGTAAGCATCTGTCCTACATATGGGAATATATTTCCAGAGAGCTCGAAAGTATATTCGGATGCATTTTCGCAATTAAAAGAATAATTGCTTATTTGCTTGGAAAAAAGGGAATAGTCCCCCCCATTTTTGATTATCTTTGACCAAACCGTAACTTCGTCATCATTAGCACGTCTACAGGTGAGGAAGATAAAAATTTGTTTGGTGTTGAAGGTGAACTGCGGTGTTAAATCGATTTGAGGTTCAAAAAATAATACTTTATAGTCGCCTTTACCTTCAATTCTTAAAATATTTAAATTTGACTTTACAGGGTTTGGTGGATTTATGTATGAGATTAAAAATATGGATAGTAAGAGCACTAATGTAGCGTTAAACAGAATTGAGAAAAATGCAGAGGCTCTATTGTAGGTGTTTTTCATTATGGGCTAAATATTTTAACAATGTCAAAATTTTTTATATGTGAACATTTGTGTACAAATTGCTAAAGAAATGATAAAAACCAAACGCTCGAATATAGAACTGAAATTCAAGAAACAAATAAACAAATTTAACAAGAGACAAAAACAAGACTTATTTGTTATTAAAATTTGACTTTGCTCGGTTAGATACCCGAAGCCGTAATCTACTTGGTAGTTTGCTTTCCGCTAATCGTCTGTAACTTCAAGCATAGTTTCGCATATGCTCTTCTATCCTCTGATCTGAAATATTATTTTACCTTAAAAATACGGCAATTATTTAATACGGTATGCATAAAGGCTTTGAGATTTCTTTCTAAATAATCAAATTAAAAATATTATTTGATATGCATTTTGGACTAAAGAATAGATAAAGGCTGGTGTTGGTTTTTGAATGAAACATTCATTATGATTCCTTTCTATTTAGCACAAATCATGTTTGGTTAGACTTAAGATTCTTGTGATTAATTCCAATCCTTTTTGAATCTTTTAAGATCGCGTTTATTGTTAAAACGCAACAATTCTTCTCAATTTTAGGATAAATCATATTTAGTTGGGCTTAAGTTTAGGATTTTAAACACAAAATTTCTTTTTTGTTTTCTTTTGTCGAATGCAAAAATCTCTGAAATTTGGATTTTAAAATGACTTTGAAATATTAACCTAAATCTTGATAATTAAACTTACATGCACATTGAATAAAGTATTTTCAAGGGTTAATTATAGATCGTTTTTTCATATTAATTAAATAAACATTTTCTTTAATGACTTAATTCTATTCTTAACTGCTGGGGAATTATCTAATTAATAGTGAAACTGCATAACAAATACCCTTATATGACTGTATAAATAATTACTTACGTAATGACTTGGGATGAAGTGGTGGCAATTTACCATAAGAGACATATAAGAGAATTAGGAATACCAACAAATGTTGAATCATACATCCAATCACGGATACTGAAGAAAAAAGTATCATTCGATCGAAGACGAAATCTCGATGAAGAAGATGAACTCGAAGGAGAGGTATCGGAGGCAGTAAGGAGGTTGTGTACGGCAGAACAAGGAGCACCTGAATCTAAAATAACTCAAGAAACACAAAATGAAAAAAAATATTGGCCCATAACGAAATTATTTCTTTTCTATGACTGTATCGTTCTACAACATCAAATATATATAAAAACTAAAAGAAGTTGATTTGTTTGCAGCTGGGGGCTTACAAGCATTCCCATTTTGGGTTCGAATTATATATCCTGGAGAATTGAAGAATATCTAATTAAATGATCAAAAGTCTTTGTTGTAAACAGAATTTTGTAAATCAAAATTTTTAAATGTATCATTACAGCTTCTACATATTACTAAATTATGTGATTCAGTCTTTTTGATATAGATATTTGAAAGATATTCCATACATATATTCCGGTTTTTGAAAGCTTCATTCGAATTTCATTTTAATTACTGTTGAAAATTACGTATTAACTTCCAATAGCTCAGTGGTAGAGCAGTCGACTGTAGAAATTGTGGATATCGACGGGTCGCTGGTTCGACTCCGGCTTGGGAGAATATTTTGATTATAATAGATTTTTATTTCCTAGCTTTAGGATCAACGAACTAAGCTTTCCAGCCAAACGATATTCAGGGTTTTATTTATACCTGATATGCGTACAACCTCTTTAAAAACTTTCATAATTTTTAAAAAACCAAATATGCTTAAAATGCGAAATATTGACGGGTCTTCAATATCATTTTTACAATTCATATTTATATATTATTAGATTGTATGGCTCGATGGTGATATATATATATCTCTTTGCCCGCACCGTAAAACATATTAAAAACAGTAGATCATTTAGCAACAAAATGTGATTGTATGCTGGATCACAATTATACAAGAAGGCATAATGAAGTTGTTAAATCTCTCCATCTTTTATTATGCTATATTTATAGTTATAGAAACGTCAAACGACTTCATACCTATTCAGTTCAAGAAATAATAGAAAATCATAATCTAGAGACCAGTGTGGACAAAAATTAAGTTAAATATAACAATTCAGAGCCACATAACAGATATATATATTCACATAAAAAGAGAGGAGAGATCATTGTAATAGAAGCCGGAATTACCAATCAGGATCTGTTATAAGTAATAGAGAAGGGAAAGATATGAAATTATATTATATTAGCCAATATAATCGAACTGTTATAAAATTGTAAAACTAAGCTAATACCCTTCTTAACGACATGGGTTGGTGTGGTGACAGTTTACCACATAAGACATATTAAAGAATTAGGAATACTAACCATTTTTGAAGTTATATCAAATCATGAATATTGAAGATGAGCATATCATTAGATCGAAGACGGGATCATATTGAAGAGGATGACCTTGAAGGAGAGGCGTCGGGGGCATTAAAGTGATCGACTGTGGAACAGCAAAGAGACACTTACGAAAGCTCAAGAAGGATCAATTTGAAAATTCTACAGTAGCCCATGAATAAATGATTTCTTTCCACGTATACATCAATATGCTGGATTTCCACCACAACGCCTTTTTAAGTGCGGGATTCAATTTGGTAATACCTCATACTTCCAATACACCTTTATATTAAACTGCAGCCACAACATCTGATTATGAATGGAATTTCCCGATTGTAAATATTGTAACTGAACAAGAGAAATTGATAAGGATCGCGCTTTCTCATTTCAGAGCTAATTTCTAGCTTGCAAAGTGGCGAATACTTGACTTGGGGCAGTTTCTTTAGTATTCCTATCATGAAATGATAACCCTGGCATTTTATTGAGTTTTTTTCATAATTCATTGTAATTAAATGCTCAACTTTAGTGGGCTTATATTTGTATATTGAATAACTAATCATGCTTTTCTCAAAATCTTGCAACTTACAAAGTTTGTTAAAATAATATTTATGCAAAAACTCTACAATAGAAATTTGTTTGCTCAGTTAAAATAAATATATTAGAATAGATACATTCAATTCAATAAGAAATATAAATTAGAACTTAAACAGTATTAAAAAATAAAATAGCGCAGATGGTATTTAATCAATGATCATTTCTTAACAAACAATCCTATAAGACTGGTTATTCCGGTTGCACCTCCGGGAATAAATGTTATTGCAAAAAGAACAAATGCTGTAATTTGAGTAATCATGAGAACGAGATTGAGAAGATAAGATTTGAGGAATATCGCTGAATATAAAGTAATTGTTGTCGATAACATAAAGAATAGTGTGTAAATTCTTTTTGAGGGATTAAATAAGTTCAAAATATAGCTTTTAAATCCAGACAAGAATCCAAACATGAAAAAGAATATAGAATTGCTGATGGCATATGATATTGTGAATGCGGTGGGTTTAAAGAAAGATGTTAGGAGATTTGTGAAAGAATAAAATAGCATCAAGCATCCAACTAGCAAAGACAAGCAAAATGCAGTAACCCTTTGAGAAAAGCTGAGGCCAAAGTGTTCGAGATCATATTTTTGTGTTTTAAAAAAGCTGCTTTGGCTTGATGGTATGCTATAGAAAGAGTAGTTCTTCTTTGCGTTGAGTGCTTCTTGTAGAGGATCTCTTCCGGCCATAATAACCCCTCTTAAAATTTTTATTTTTATTGGCGTTTCAAGATATTTTAAATGCATAAAACAATTACCAATAAAAAGTGTTTATTTTGTTTTAATGAAAATACAATTGAAATATAATTTCTTTAAGGGGTAGTTTTGGAATACTTTTGTTTTTCAGCTCTGGGGTTTTTTGGGCAGATTTAAAAGTGAAAATATAACTAAATATTTAAGTTTTTTGAAGAAATAAATCAAAGTTTAAAAGATTAGTTTTACTGAATTTCAATTTTCAAATGACAGAAATTGATTTCCGAAAATTAAAAATTTTTACGAAATCTTTGTAGGCAATCACAGAATTCGAGTAAAATTACTATTGTGGTCAGAAATTGATTTAATTTATGGTTTTTGAGGGTTATCCAGACTCGGCATGGTGGCCAGTGAGAAGGGCCAAGCACTCTAAAAACTTTGATTTGGTAGGATGGCAGGTTCGAATCCTGGTGGCTGCAAAATTTCCACTAATTAGAGTAAATGTCTGTTAACAGCGTGACACTGAGCATTCAAGCCGCCTCAAAGAGGTAATGCATCCAGTAAGAAAAACATAGAGTTTCGATATTACTCACCAACTTAGTACACTTAAAGGATCGCAGTAGGAAGTAATCGGGAGGCCGGGAGAAATAAGTTATGCAAGAAGACTCCTGTATTGTATACAGCAAAATCGCTCGCACCACCCAGCATGCTATGCAAAAATCAACGTGCGGATAGAGTGGGCTCCAGGGAGTGTGATGGGATTATACCCTGGTAGAAGCCCCATAAAATAGATATACAGCATTTCCATAGTCGGTGGTTAGCTCCGCTGAGTAGCCACTCATGGAAAGGCTGCACATCCAATGATGAAAAATAATTTAATTAGGAAGGATGCAGGAATCGAAACCACTAAGGGATGATCAGGCTACAACCCAGAAAGACTGTGATATCTGAGTTGTAATTTTTGAGAAATTGGAGCTATAAGATCTCAGGATGATTCTCCTTGAAGCTATTTCTAAGATTTCCAACACTGGTATAAATAAATTATTAACCCGAAGAGCCACAGGAAAGCACTTGAATATTTTTTCTAGAGGCGATCATACCTAAAATTATGATCTTTAATAAACTCTGGATTGAACAATTTAAGAAATGCTCTCGTAAATATCCACATATTTTCTTTTACAAAGAACTTTTATTTTAGAAATTGAATATTCAACCTCGAAATATCTTAAAATTTAGAAAGACACATTGGATTCACTTTAATATGATAAAAACTCAAGAATTATTATACTTTTGATTTGGATTTGAAATACTTTTTAAACTTAATTGTTTAACTTTTATCTTCCTGCCCCCTGCCCCCTTCCACATTTTAAATTCTGTTTAGAATCCTTTTAGTATCAAAATGATGCATTCTAAAGCACTAAAAATTGTTTCTAGATTTTCCATATTTCAAAATTTTAAATACCCCGATTCAATGAGCGAAATCAAAGGTGAATGTAAAACGATTTTAAAAATCAAAAAAGAGCTTCTCAACAACAAAATCAAAAGTTTTTCAAAATATAAAAATAAATGTGAAATCGACTGTTTCACCTATCATCAAATATTGATTCTTCAACATTGCATCGGAATAGGCAAACAAGAGCAACGCAGAGTATTTCGTAAAAGAGATCTTAAAGGGTTGATTCAAAGCCCTTCAAGCTTAATAAGGAGATTAGCTTTTCAGATTTCTTTGAATATTAATATATCACCTAAGAATATGATTAAAGATCCATGCCATTTAATAAGGACTTTGGCTATTCCATACTGCAGCAATTTAAAAATTCTTCTAAAGTTTATAAAAGATGAAAATATATCGGTGAGAATTGCAACCATCAAAAGAATCGGAGAATTCAAAAATGATCTCAATGAAAACCTTCTCATTTCTCTCTGCGATCTTATTAATGACAAGTCGCATCTGGTCCGTCTCGAATTTATAAAAATCATACCCAAATTTTCGAGCCTCTCTGCCGTTTTTATTTCTAAGCTTTTTGAAAAAGAGGATTATGGGCTATTTGTATATGCAGCGGAAGATGAGTATTCTGCTATCCGAAATCGCACCTTGAAATGTATGAGAAAATTGATTTCTCTTCAGACAAAGGATTTAATATTTGATTTTATTGTAAATATGCTCAACGATGATGCTGAGGTAGTGAGAAAAACGTCTTTAAAAATTCTTTTAAAAATTTGTAAGGAATTCGAAGTTTATGTGACTAATGATCAATTGCGCTATATTTTCAGTTGCCTTGAAGAGAGTAATTCAAAAATTAAAGATATTTCTTTAAAAATCATTTCTAATTTGAAATACAATTCTTTGGATGTGTATCATAAACTGATAGATCAAAGAAATATATTAGAATCGGATATTTTAAAATGCTTGAAAAAAATCATTTTAAAGAACACTGCATTGTTTGCTGATATTTCCGATCAGTTTCAAAAAGACATTGAAAATATGAAAAGAAACCCATCTAATATTAAATATTCGAGCAAAATATTAATAATTCGAATGATGGGCAACGATATATCAACGGCTGTAAGTGACGGCATTGTTCAAGATGTTAACGATTTAAAATCAAAAATGGAGATTATGAAAGAAATCGATGATTTTAAAGATACCAACAAAGTTATTGTGAAGATGTTGAGGATGGTCAAGGATTTTAAAGCATCTCAAACAATTTATGATTTACAGTTGCCAACCCCTGAAATAAGAGAATCTGGAGCTTACAAATTCGTTAAATTTTTATATCATTCTTTGATGAATCAAACGATTTCACCACATAATTTCAATGCTGAGATAATTCAATATAAATTTAACCTTCCGGCTAAAGTCAGACGGTTGTTTTCTCGACAAAGCAAAAATACATTATTTAAATCAAAGAGCGATGCTAATTCCGAGAATATTGAGTTGGCTGATTCTAAAGATGGTAAAAATACATTATTTAAATCAAAGAGCGATGCTAATTCCGAGAATATTGAGTTGGCTGATTCTAAAGATGGTAAAAATACATTATTTAAATCAAAAAGCGATGCTAATTCCGAGAATATTGAGTTGGCTGATTCTAAAGATGGTAAAAATACATTATTTAAATCAAAGAGCGATGCCAATTCCGAGAATATTGAGTTAATCGATTCTAAAGATGAGAGAACTGCTAGTTTTAATAGAAGAATGAGAAATCTTTTAGTAATGCTAAAGAACAACAAAGCCATTCTTCAAAATATAAAATTTAATGAGTATATTGTCAGCGCGCCAGATTCTGTGGTTTACAGGCGAAATTGTCCATTTAAAACGCAGGTTTTTCTCTATTATGAAATTAAAAGAAAAGAACTCAAACTTTTTATTGAAGATGTCTCAAGTCAACTGTATATTGAGTATGAAATATCAAATACGATTGACGTGGTAATATTCAACCCTCCCAAGATTTTAAGATGTTTTATAGGCTATAGAAATAATGATAAATATGTTGAACTCTCCCTTTCAAAGATGGTTAAAGCAATTTCAGCATGATTGATATTGAGACTAGAACTTCATTACCTTTTGAATGAAGATGTTCTAAATATGATTTGGCATATTAAAGAATGTGTTAGATCTTTATATTTAAATATTGGCATTGATTTGATTGAACTTACTTTAAGAAATATGCCAAATCCCTATATTTAAAAATCATTTGGATTGGCGTTGATTTGATTTGGCTTATTAAAAAGTATTTCCTTTCTTATATTTTCATATTCTTTAACAATGATTAGACATACTTAAAGAATTATATTGCAAGTTTATCTAAAAATTAATTTGGATTTGTATCCCACCATATTTGATGTTAATTAAATATAGATTTCAAGTATTTAAAATATCGTTGGATCGGTAAATTAAAATGTAAAACTCTTAGTATTAAGATCTAGCATTTCTACTATAAAAAATTTGAGCCGAGGAGCAAAGATTGGGCTCAAATAGAATGGATACAATATGCTTAAAAAAGCTCTATATTGAATGATAGCAATTTGAATATCGCTTTTAAAAATGCACGGCAATCACATTCAACTCCAGAAATTTGGCAGGCTAGAGCCTGATTTATTGAAATAAAAGGCAATCTACAATTAGCTCTTAAATAAATTATTAGTTTCAAATATTCTCATTTATTCTGAAAAATGGTAAAATAAAGAAATCAATATAAAAAGCGAAAGTTTGCAGTTGCGCTTTATTGGTTCAATGCGTAGAAGCTGCGGGTCAAACAGAGTATAGCAAGGCTATAAAGTCTGTTTGAGAAAGGATTTAAAAATGATGTATTTATTAGTTTAAGAGTTTCCAACTTCCCGAAACCTAAATCCAGCCGATCAACCTAAACACAGAGACCAAATTGATCTACTCTCGCAAGCTTTCATTACATGTTTTAGAAAGGATAAATTTTGCTAAAAACACACCCTTTGCTCAGTCGGGTCCAGTTATACTTGGTTGCGCCAAATGAAGATTTCCGACTACAAGGGTAAAATAGTCTAATTAACAAAAATACCGTTGCTAAGGTCAAAGAATAGTAATAGTATGAGAAATCTACAAACATTGTGAATATTTTGTACGAAATCGAATTTATAAGATTTGTAGCTGTTATAATCAAAGATATTCGAACAGATGTAAAATAATATATATGTCTGATATTCACATGCGAGTTTACAATATTGTTCTCTTAAAATACTTCCTACTCAACTTTGGATATCATTGTGCTATATAAAGCCAAATGTAAGTTTAAATAGTTTAATAAGAATTTTCAACTTCAAAATGATTAGCTCAATTTAGCGTCGTTCCAATCTCCCTTAAGAATTTATATATTTGAATTAAGTTTGAAAAATACAATTTAAAAATAAGAACCAAATATATATATAATAAAATCAATGTTAAGATTTCATTCCCAGACTGGCAATTTAACCCTGCACATAGGGCACAAAGTATCTTTTGTATTACTAAGCCATTGGAAAATACATTTTTTGTGGAATTTGTTCTTACATGTTGGGCAAGCAAATTCTGGCAAAGTTTTATATTTGGGCTCTAGGATGAAATAGCAAATCAAGCATTCAGAATGGCCAGCTAATCTGTTGTCAATACTCATTTTCCACATCATTAAAATTTCAATAAATTTAGTACTTTTTTTCAGCATGTCATTGAGTCTCATAAAGAATTTAATACAGTTGTGAGTTTTGTAATCAAATTCAATTCTCGCCATTTTATTGGGGAAAGTCGTAGGAATCGTAATAACTGCAATATGGGAAGTGGAATCTGCGATATAGGACATTCTTAGAGAATAGAATTCATCATTCTTTGTAAAAGATAACTTGGCACCATCAATCTTTTGATTTACAATTTCCTTCAATATTCTATCAATCTTCAGGGCTCTAATACTAGTATACTTCTTAAACAGATTCGGTAAAACAAACCCAAATAATTCCAACTCATCTCTTTGACAAATCGATAGATACTCATTTATATCCATGACCGATTTCAGATTTAAAACCGAATTACTATTTTCTTGACTATTTTTTAAATGATCCAAAGCCATATAGTTGATAAGCATCGATTCAATAAATAGGGAAATATAAATATTGTTGGTTTTGTGGAGAATTTGTATTAGAAATAGCCAAAATGAATTCTTGCAATGGATAAGGGTGCTAATAAGCAAATCAAACACAACTTTATCATCAGAGTTTGCTTCAAGTTTGCTGAAACTATAATTGTCTGTGAAAAGTTTTGAAGCTTCGGCAGCAATCTCACAAATCAATGGCTTATAGATTTCTATTCTCGCATCTCTTAAATTCTTGTTCAGAAGAAGTTCATCCTTTTCAATTGTAGAAATAAGACAAGAGAAATCTACATTATTTCTTTGAATAAAGAATTTTTCAACAAGCTGAGGATTGGAAGTTTCTTTATTTCGAGAGACCAAACATTTTACAAAGTTTTTAAGGCCATTAAGACTCAAATATGTAGTATTTACATCCACCAAAAATAGATGATTAATTTTTTCAGTTCTGATGAGCAAATCAATCGATTTAATCCTACAAAGATTCAACAGTTCGCTATTAGTCTCAGCCTTTAATTCAAAAACCTCTCTTCTAATACGCTCCAACAAAAAAGAGTTCTCACCCAGATCAAACAAAGCTGAAATTGATTCACAATTGACATTTTCTTTAGATATTAATAAGTTTTTATTTGATAAATCTTTTCGAGTGAACAAATTTCTGATGAGAAGCTTTTTATCTATTGCAAAAGGCTCATAATTACAGATTGATAAAATGTAAAATAAAACATCTTCTTCAATAGATCTGGCAACTTCCTTGTAAATCTCGCACATGATTTTTAAAGCTTTATGAAGCTTAGGTTCTCTTAGATTGATGTAAAACCTTTCTTGATCATCAAAGTTATATTCTGTAAAATATACGCTGTTTTCAATTTCAAGCTCTTTTACATATTTACAAACGCTCAAAAAATAATCTCTTCTAATTTGATCATCTTTTATCAAAAATAGGATAAAATCTTTATTGAAAAAGTCTTTAAATACGATTTCAAAATCAGTATTTCTTATTTCAACTTTATTTCTTAATTTATATTGGAAAACTATTTCCATCAAATGATAATTTGGGTAATTTGACTTAGAACTCTTTACTTTCTCATAAACTCTTAAAGCTTCATTATCAGGCAATTGAAGAATTAGATTTTTTAACGATTCAATATCGCAGATATGGCTCAAAATATGTTCATATTTAGTTTTAGGATATAAAGATAAAATATATATAATGTCACATTTTGTTCTACCTTCATTAACACTCATTTCAAGTGCTTTAGGATATTTTTTAAGTAAACAGCTGCAGCTAACATCAAAATGGTTTGTCAGGAAATATTCCAAAGGAAATACATATAATGAGAATTCATAAACAGACTCAATTTCAGAGTGCGAAAATCCTATTGGATCAAGAATCTGATCAATCATTTTAAATAGAATGATTTTGGAAGTTCCTGTTACCATATCTTTTAAATTCTTAAGAATATTAATCGCTTTAGAACTATCATTATCTGGATTGTTGAAATCTACCTCAAAAAGTCTTTTTAAATGCTCAAGGTTAATTTGCTTTTCATAATCCGATTTGCACGCTGAAATGTGAGAAATCAAATCACTATTGGATTCTTGCTTAATTTGTTGAACTGGGTTGATCTTCAACTTTTCAATGAATTTATCAAAATTTGATGAAATTATTGGTAAAAAGGTTGTTTGATGGGCTTGTAAATAATTTGTGCTGATTTTTGCACTGAAACAAATTTTGAAAATGTTCATTTCTTTGCTGATATTTTGAGTGAGAAAATCTTCTGGACTACTGTGTTTATCATAAAATAATAAGAATTGATCTGTTGTTTTGACTTTGATTGAATCTATATCCAAATTTAATTTCATGGCTCTTTTTAACAGATTAGTCGAAATTTCTCTGCTCGATTTATAAAAACCGTCATCCAAAAATGAATAAAAATCAATCAGAATTTCATATTTTTTGTTTGTAAACAATAAATCATTTACATCCTTTACAGTTTTAAATATTTCAAGAAATAACTTCTCAAAAGGAGACCTTTCATTGATAGATATATTATTAAAGGCTTTTTCAATGCTTGATTCAGTTTTTAAGGAATTTTGCAGTTTCAAGAAGAATTCACCCTTCTTTTCTTTTATAATTTTTAATATTTCATAAATTTGATCAAAAACATAGAAATTATCAAAATCAATTCTTTTCAAATCAAAATCATACTCTTTGGAAGATCTCCTTATTAGATATATAAAGCCGGTCAATGCATGTATCTGATCTTTCCAATCAATTAATTTAAAGAATTCAGTTTCCACAGGAGCAAGCTTCAAATATTTTTCGAGAATTTTCTTAGAATATTTATCAGTATTGTCTATGCTATGATACATCCAGAGTGCTTGTATATCAATGAATATTTTTAAAGGTACTTTTTGAAGCATTTCAAGTAGTATTTTGGCAATTAGAATCTTAACTTGTGCATTATCATTAGAAAAATATGGCTTTAAAGATCTTTTAATTAAAGATACATTATAATCAAGATCCACTGAAGGCAAATGCTCATCAAGTTGTTTTAAAGCCTTTATGTGCTCGGATATGGATTTTTTATTCAACTTTCCAAGAATATCCATCAGTTCATCATCGTATTCAACTTCTGCTTTGAATGGATTCATGGGTAAATTTTTGTTTAAAATCTTAAAGGTTTTTAGAAGGCTTGACAAAAATATTAAATTTCTCGAAGATCATGATATATTCGTTGAACCAAATATAGTGATCTGCTATAGTTCTATTTATTATTATATATTTGCCCTTACAAATATGAAAACTCAATTGCAAATACAGAGATATATTCAAAATTTTCATGAGTTAACATTAAAAATTCTTTGCTTTACTGCAGAACAGATTCACACAGCTTTGTAAAAGAACAGCTTAGATTTGGACCAGAAATAAACTAAAAGTCGATGAATTAAATCAATATTGAATGAGGCAAATCCTTTAAAAGTGATTCATCATTATCTACAAGCAATATTGAAATGCAAGAGGAATATGATATGTTATATATTTATGATTCCTATAAAGACAACAATTTATGCATAAATCTTAGTAATACGGCCAGAACCTTTAAGAGATTTAGATACTTGAAAGTATCAATGAAAAGCGAATTTGATATTTGTAGATGTAAAAAAATTTCATTCATTTGAAGATTAATATGCTTTAAAATGGTTACTTGCAAAATTCATATACCTCCCTAACCCAACTTTTTATGATTCAAACCCATCATACCTTTCGAGTTTGGTCAATTATTTTCCAATCCAATCTTGCTCGTATATGAGAAATCGAAGTAATTCTTAACAACAGAAATTTGATTTGCACTAAAAATCATTTGATTTAAATCAATTATTTATTTGAGGTTTAATAAGATAGTAAACTATCATTCTTGAATACCAACAGGTTTCACCTTTGCCGATGCATCTGTAATCTTACTCACAAGCTCTTGAAGTTCATTGCGACCACCTTTCTCTTGCATACCTCTTCTTTGGCCGAAGGAAATGCTCATCTTCAGAACTGGTGATTGAATGTATGCTTCAGTTTGGGGTGAATTCCGATCTCATTTCTGTGGTTCTTGTGGTATTTAGTTATCAAACCCTCCCAGGCCATCACATATGGTATAATTTTCACTTTACATTTATATGATAGAGCCAACTCGTTTGCGATCGAATCATATTTTCTAGTTTTATAATTCTCAACTGTCGTCAATAAATCAAGATTAGCAATTCCAACTTCTATCAAAGCTATTTCTTTCCTTTTTTATCGATTACAAATAAATCTGGTCTATTGTGTTGTAATTTGATGTCAGATTTAATTTAATAAATTCAAATTGGATTATTATTTGTTCATTTGGAAGCATTCATTAACATCAATTATCATCCTAATGATTCATATCCCAAATCCTTCGGCTCGATTACATTCTAGCCACTTTCTTTTGTAAAAATTTCATCTTTTTATTCAAAGAATTCGCTTTCAAGAGTTTGTTTCAGATCTATGATTTGATTTAAGAGCCAATGCCTTGTTGTATTTAAAATGAAATCTTGCTAAATACCATCCAATTCGCATCATATAGATAATGAATTTCGTTTAAATCAATTAAAAATTCAATTTACTTAATATTTCAAATGATAGAATACATTAAAATTCTCAAACAAATGTGTTTTGTTACAAATTTCTTTAATTTTTATTAATTGCGACTTCAAGCGCCTCAGCCCTGTACTTTTCATATATTTCATTCGAAGTTGTGTCAATAAAAAAATCAATGAAGGAATTCAAAAATATTTCTCTTATAAGACTATTATCACAGAAGTTTGAGTTGGATAGATCTATCGATCCAGCATGATGTTCTTTCTTCATAGCAAAGCGATCAGCTCTGTCTTCTGAAATTGAAACAAACGGTAGTTTGCTATTAAGCTGCATATTTTTAATAGAGAGTGGGAAATCTTCTTGCTGAAAGTTAAAAATTTCTATCTTATGATATTTAAACTGTTCAATTATTGTTGATTTCATCTGTATTTTTTCTTCAAGTGTCAATCCATCTCCTTTAGTAATCACAGGAATGATATTAATCAATCCGGATACCTTTTTAAGAAATTCAATGTCCTTCGGTTTGAGGTAATTAAAGGATGATGGGATTAAGTAAATTAAACAATGTACTCTCGTATCTTCATACTTTAGATTTCTCCTGATTTTGGATTCTTCTTCTATATAACAATCAAATTGCTCTTTAATGTAGTCAACAATAGAATTTTGTAAGCTTTCATCATCAATAGAAGAACCGAATCCTGGAGTATCAATAAGAGCGATCTTCTGCATCATCTCGTTGCATTCTATATTCAGAATATACAGGTCTATTTCTGACGAGCTATTCAAATTTATAACAGGCTTGCCTATCATGTTATTGAGGAAGCTGGATTTTCCAGAGCCTGTGGATCCTGCTGCCATTATTGTAAATCTTCCATTTCTTCTTCCTAGCATGGATAACAAATCTGATAAATTCAAATAAACAAAAAATTAAAATATAATTAGAAATCTATTGATTAGATATTAATATTTCCATCCTATGCATTAAGATCAACAATAGAAATAAAAATTAAATTTGAGTTTCTAAGCTGGAACAACAAATATATAGAAAGAGTGGATCGATATGAGACATATAGCGCTTTGATCAAAGAGTCGATTCACCGAGGATACAATAACATATCGATGTAGAAGATAAGCATGTGTATCACTGCCAGATAGAAATTGGGTAATAAAATATAACTTAATTCTGGGTGACACGAAGAATGATAGTTGCGAGAGTACAGTTGCGTCAAGAAAAAGAGAGGATGCAACTCCTGAGGTGAAAGCAAGAGTGCGAACTGATGCAGCTAAATAATAATATAAACAAAAGCAACCCATAATTTTAACATTTGTTTATTTATTGTGACACGAAATATCACCTGTTATCATCGAGGGTCTTAACAATCTCATCTTTTGAACTAAATTTTCTACGAACTCTTTGGATTAACTTACTTGCAGTCCCCACCTCTCACAGATTACTCAGCAAATGAAAACACCTGTCTAAGTATAGTTCAAATCCTGACAAAACATACATTTCATCAGGTTCAGCCTTTCAGTCTTGCTCCTAAACCAGACAAAGGTATTTTCATGTGCTCCTCAGCAACATAAGTGCCATCAAGACCTGTGCTGCATATGGGGAAAAAGATTAATCCCCAGTTAATTGCTGAACTTCCAGCCACTCCATTCAAGTATCAGAGAATCTTGATCCTTGTAGAATTTCTGAATTTTCACAATGAATTCAAAAAACAGAACGGGCAAGGAATCAAACCTTTTTCAGAGGTTTTCTTGCACTCTCAAACTCTTTCAATCGACTCCAATCCAAAATAAACGGCATTTAAAAAATATTAAGTCATAAAAGCAAACTTGAGTTAAATTTTTATTTTTTTGAATATTTTTTCTTTGACTTTTTGGATTCCTCTATTTTAGTAAGATTTTCTTTTATTGTATCTTGATACTTCAACTCGCTGTATTTGTTCATCCTGCCTTTTTTAGATGTGTTGCTTTCATCTGCATTTTTATCTTTTTTGATTCTTGTTGGCAAAATGCTTTTTTCAAGCTTGCCATCCATCTCTGAAAGAATAGCCTTTTTAATTTTTTTTGAATCTTTGACTCTATACATTCCGGTCGTTCTTTTCAAAACTCGTCTTCTAACTTTTTTTCTTTCAATTTCTTCCTCATTTGATTCTTCATTAGAATCGGACACTTCTGGCAAAGCACTGTTCAAGAAATTAACTACTTGTTTTAGCGATGACTTATAGAACATCTTCTCTAATTTTTCATCTTCATTCAATGATTTTTCCAAAGCCATAAGAGCGATAAATTTTTAACGTCTTAAAATATTTTAAAATGGAAAATTAATCTAATTTGAACTTTATTCATATTTTGTCATCTCGAATACTCTGCTTTGTATCATAATTCACTAGAA
>JARJDX010016157.1:0-19052 GCA_030264735.1 Gymnusa sp. GC000175 | reverse complement strand
ATGTTCATTTTAAGGCCTACGTTAGCACATACCTTTTGTAGTTCTTGTAACATTACTTTAATATATTCAAGGTTGTTTGCGAACAACCTATATTAAGATCAGAAGCAAGGTTAAAATTTATAAAATGTATGTAAGACCAGCAATGACATACGCGATCAAAGCCAGACCCGACCACCCCAAAACAAAAAGGTGCCTGAGAACAGCCGAAATGAAAGTGTTACTATATATCTCTGGGAAGTCCCTGCTCGATCACGTAAAAAGCCAAAAAATTAAAGAAATATGCGATGTGCAAGATATTATAGGATGGGGAACACAGAAGAGAGCGGATAAGCAGAATGGGAAACGATCGCTTAGCCCGAAAAGTCAGAGACGGGAAAATATTGCGCAGACGACCACTGGGAAGACCAAAGAAAAGGTGGAAAGATAGCTGGCAATCCGTATTTCAGAAGGATGCTGGAACAACAGGCCATGAAACCTACAATAGAAAGAAGAACAAAGAAGAAGATTTAGTCTTGACATTACAGCGCTATTAACGTACATTTGTATTCAGATTAGCACCATTGATTTTCAACGTCGGATTCTAGATTAATTGTTCAAAAACACATTTTTCTAAAATATATTTTCTAAAAATCGTATGTTCGAGAAGCATTTTTCGCTCTCCGTTATTTAAAACTTCCTACAGCTCCTTACCAAATTAACTTAATTTTAGGTCCAGAATATTTTACGAATTCGGCAAACTTACGAATTCACAACTGATTGTTTTTTTTGTTTGAACTGAATGTTCAAACTTTAAGGACGTGTTTTCATCCCTTAAATAATGGCACATTTAAGCAAGCTAAAGTCAAACAATGAGTTATCGCAAATCATGATAAAAGTAAAATTCACAATTTTATTTTTAAAGTACTATTACTAAATTTCTTTTCTTTCATATTCCTATTGATTGACGATTTTTAATTCCAAATATAAACATTTTCACGTTAATATTCATTATGAAATAAATAATTTCTTTCATAAACTGCGAGCAAATGCGGTGCCATGCGTTGTCACCTATTTAACTCTATACATCTTGGCAGGCGCTCTTCTGCGCGGTTGGCGAGATCAGCCGCTGCCGATTTCAAAAACCGCACACCCGCGAGAGTTGGCGGGTGGCGTGCGATATCTTGTATCTGCTTCTACATCGCCCTTAGCAGCTCATGTGATGTTACTCAAAGAGAAAAACCAGTTTATTGTTGTGGAGATTTTTTTACATAATATAATAAAATAATAGTGAGAAGTTTAATATATTGCAGTGAAGGAGAAAACACTTGGTCAGCACATACCCCCTTTAATTACATCTTAACTGCTTACTTCAATTAGCACTTTTCACATCCCTTTTACTAATAACTGGGATGTATTGAGTACATGTAGTTCTGCAATGAACACATATTTCTTTCAATAACTTTCTGAATTTTCTAATTTTTGTTATATTTTGTTCCTTAAACTTTAAGGAGTAAATTCTATATATCTTAAGCATAGTTCAGGTCAGTAGTACTAAAATCTCGACTATATGAAATGCATGTAAGTCTGAGTTGAGTGCAGAAATTCTTTAATAAATTACAATTGAACACCTATAACCTATTATATGTTTCTTCTGTGATTGTACCTTCTGTAATTTCTTTAATTACTACCGTATCAATCTTAGCTGCAGATCCCGCCCATTTGTCAACAACGAAAAGTTGTCACAAACCGCAAATTTAATTTTCCTGTGATTTTCAAATTCTGTTCCTTACACCGTAAAGAATAGATTTTAAAAAATTCAAGTTTTGAACTTCTTCAATAATATTTTTATCATAGGTGTTTCGAACAAGTCATCATAACCACGTGACCGCGAAGGTAGGCAACCCAAACGGCATTTAATACTTTAAGGCATTGAAATATCGATTGCCCTTTGGGTTGCCTATACTTGGTACCAAGTCTTCATAAATGATTAATAACCAAGTGACGGCGTAGGTTCGTAACTCGAACGCAATGTAAAATTTCCATTAAAATATCAAATGTCGCTCAGTTGCCTATGCATGTGGTTATGTGGTGATTAACCATTTATTAAGGTATATTACTAATAACGGTTATAATAAGTAAATTTTCCTGTCCCGTTAAGGGTGAAAAATTTGCAACATCATCAGAAATCGTTATAACCAAGCTTAGGCAGTAAATCAAATCACGCAATGCTCTCTTTTTAAAGTTAAGTAACACGAAACAAGTTTTTTGTTTCACTTAGATAAATGATTAATAATACTTATCCTAAATTGTACAAATTTATCAGACAATCAATTTTCTCTAGATCAAATCGATCATCCAATTATCTAATAGAATAAAAGCAATAACTGACCATCTACTAAGTATGTCGTGGTATTTAAGGAATGCGTTTACTTTCAGTTTCTATTTTCATACCGTGAGAATTACCAATAACAACATGAGCATTAAAACTGAACATATATTTGAACTATCTACTATAGTGGGCATATTCGTTGAATGCACGCACACAACATAAATATATGGCGAGCTTAAAATTTGCCCCGTGTACACCCAGAAATGTATCATTACATTTATTTATTTTCTTGCATTAATAGTAGAAGATGTAATTCTATATCTTTTTCATGGGTGCAGCTCGGTACAACTGTAATAAACCCTGCGAATGCCATGATATTGCATAATGTGAAATTATACACAAATTTAAGATTATTTCTATAAATTAACAAGTCGTAAAAATGTCATATACTGTGTGAAAATATTAAATGGAAAATAAAAATGTAATCTTAAAATTTAATTGAAAAGTTTATTACTTTCATTTACGAAAGTAGAGTAATCGCAAAATTTTCACAATTGAGATTTTTGCGAAAATATTATCAAGTTGTTTTCGAAGTTTTTGTGTGTGTAAGTATGTGTCTGTCTGTCTGTCTGAATATTAAACTGAATATTAATAAATACATTACATAATGTACATAGTGTAGTGTTTTCAAAATCATCTAAGCAGCGCTTCTGAAAGTGGTGGTTAATTGTCCAAAGGAAAAGTGTTGTCCAGAGTACTTGAGCTCGGAAATGAGCAACCAAAAAAGGGAGATTGGACAGACATGGTTTAAAATACTGATTGGGTAGCGAAGCTGGCGTATTTGGCCAATAATTCAGCATTTTAAATAAACTCAACCTCTTCATGTAAGAAAAAATGGCTTCGTGTTTGAGAATGGCAGACCTGATTGATGGACAAAAGAGGAAACTTCTATAATTTTTCCACAATTATTGCCGATGCTAATGAAGAGTTAAATGTTTCATCTGTACGAAACATTATTTGCAAGCATTTGACAAATTTAATACAACGTTTGAATTATTTTTCTAACTAAAGAAGATCCACGCAAAGGAAATGAATCCGGAAAGCTTTTAATAAAATAAAGATAATTAGATAAAGATAGGTATAATTTAACTGATACTTTGGAGAAGTAGTTGTAGGAATAGCTGTTGATTAGATTTAAAGGTTAAATGTCGAAAATTCCACGTCAAATGGTCCCCACATCTCATTTCATTTACTTCACGTCGTCACTATCCCACTTTTTCCCCTTCTATCTCCTACCGTTGCACCACTGCTAACACCCTTTTTCAACTTGTCTGACCTTTTCTATTTAAATAGCGGAGTGCGGAAATTATATAACCCTTTGAGCTCTCGGCTCATTTTCAACTCCTACTTGCCTTTTGCTACAGTCTAATAAGTCGCAGCGACCCAATCTCGGCTGTCAGCTAGTTCCCTTCACCGATACGCAAGCCTGGTAATCGCAGCGACCCGACCTCGGTTACCAGCTAGAATTCCATCGCCACCGTTAAACCCCTATTGTTCCGTCAATCTGGCAATCACTGCGACTCGACCTCGGTTGTCAGCTGACACTTCCCTACTGTCCGCGTCTCCGTCCACCCGTCCGTCCTGGCTGGAGAGTAAGCGTCATTTATTTTATTTCAGTTCCAATGCCTCTTTTTTGATCAAATTCAAAGTTAAAACTTTTTTCTCTTTTCTTTAACATGCCTCTGTGAGACTGCTTGATTTTTCGACCATGTGCGTAGTTAAGACAAAATATCAGACTGGATTCTATATTCTTGCTCCATTACGCGTAATTTTGTCTACAATTGAACCACGAATTGACCAAGTAATTGAGAAGTTGTTACCAAAATTTATGTTTCCACTTAAATTACAATAAATTTTAACAGCACAGCTTATGCCGGTCCGTAGCAGGTTGGTGAAAAAATTGCCGGTCCGCAACGCAAGAAAGTTTGACAAGCACTGGTCTAAAGCAGCATTTCTCAACCTTTTGTTGCGCGAGCCAATAAATTTCTTTAAAATCGTATTATGACGCAATTTTTTATATTATAATTTATAATATAAAATAAAAAGAAGGTGTGGTCATTACACTACTTTCAATTAAGTTTTTGAAAAAGGAACGAAATTTGACATATTGATACGACTCTTTCTAATTCTTAAATGGATTGCTGACATTATCGATCCAATTTTTGTTCATTTCTTTTTTTTTGCCATTGTTAAGCATTAACATTTCTTGATATATCTATCAATTTTTTGACACTTAATAAAGAATTTTAGACATTTTAAAACATATTTTTACCATTTTAGAACATATTTTTAATATTTTGTAATGAATTTTGACACATTCAAGCAAATTTTTAGACATTTTCGATTGAACTTTGATATTTTTAAACTAAATTTTATCATTATCGAGCATATTTTAAAATTTTTAAACCAATTTTGATATTTTCAAAGAAATATTTAGGAATTTTGAGCAAATTACCGATATTTTTGAATAAATTTGGATATTTTTAAAGAAATTTTGACATTTTTAAATAAATATTGTTACATTGTTCTATGTAACAATATTTCAAATAAATTTTATCATTTTGTAGCAGACTTTTGAGATTTTTAAACAAATTTTTACATTTTTAAATGAAATTCTGCCTTTTTTTTTGCAAATTATTGACATTTTTAAACATTTTCTTGTCATTTTTGAGTATATTTTTTACATTTTTAAACAAATTTTGGTATTTTTAGCAAAATATTGATTCTTTAAACGAATTTTTGCAATTTTCTGACAAATGTTAGCATTTTTTAACGAATTATTTAACTTTCTAAACGATTATTTTTTAATTTTCCAGCATTTTAAATAAATTATGACATTTTCTAGCAAATTTGTGACAATTTTTTAGGAATTTGGATATGTTCTAAACAAAAATTGACATTATGGAGCGGATTTTGCCCATTTAACTAATATTTTTGGCTTTTTCGAATGAAATTTTCGAGCGTATTTTTCACATTTTCAAACGAATTTTAATATTTTTAATATTTTTGATCCACTATTGATTTTATTGTACGTGGGCTTTTATTTTTTGGCATTTACAAACATAATTTTGCGATTTTCTAACAAATTTTTGCTTTTTTCACGAGTATTTACGACATTTTTGAAAAAATTTTGACATGCTCTTTTCGAATGTATTTTTACAGAGTATTTACCATACACGAGCGTGTTTTTAACATTTTCGAACAAATTTTGACATTTAAATGTGAATTTTTGCCATTTTAAGCAAAATTTTAAAATTTTCGAACAAATTTTAACAATTTTAAACATTTTTAAGCATATTTTTGCTATTTTAAAGTAAACTTTTAACATTTTTGTACAAAATTTGACTTTCCAATATAAATTTCTGCCATTTTAAGGCATATTTTTGACATTTTTAAACATTATTTTCACAACTTCGCCACCCATTAAAAATTTTACGCGACCCATCCGTTGAGAAACGTTGGTCTAACCACAACAAGCACACTTTTCAAAATATACACACTGCCCTATCTCCTGTTCAGCCCCCTCCAACCACCGCTTAATTAGCTGAAAACCCTTATTTACTCTATGCTGAAAACCTTCTTTGATTAGGAGTTGATGAGAAATCCTCAACTTTGGTGGTTTTAAATCCACTTTACCAACTTGCTTAATGCAGAAAATAACATACCTAAGCCAATAATGATTTGAACAAGGCTCAAAATGTAAAACTTAAACATTGATCCGGTTAATACATTACTTAATTCCATTGAATGAATTTAAAATTATTCTGCAAGTTGCATGTTACAAACATGCGTTTATTTATAGATTCAATGTTATGCGTTTAGTATCGCGCTGCAATTTATTCTGCTTATAAGCATAAACACAATTGATTTATAATTATTTTCGAACTCATAAACCATGAACGTCCTTGCTTCAGATACGCCACAGCAATTACAATAAACAATTAATCTGTCGCAGATTAATTAACGGTTTACCAATCAAATGATTTAATCAACCAAATTAAACGTGAATTAATTGACTTTAATGCAAATATATTTCCAGGTATAACTTATTAGCCGCATTAAACCAGTTAATTAGATATAAATACTATAGAATAATTTAGTTAATAAAAGTTGTAGTTTGTCCAACACCTGACCTCATCGTACATTAGGAATTATTTTATTTTTATTGAAGAATTGTTATACGCGCTTCGTTTTTTATGATGAATCACGAAACGCACTTGATTAACAATTTTCTGATCTCATCTATGCTAAAGGGGGATTGCTTGCTACGAAAAATATACCCGCCTCCTAAGCACACACTTTTTATTAGTTTTAATCGTCGATTTTTTTTATCTTCAGCCTTATCTTACTTTTATTTTTGATTTTAACATGTTTCCATCTTTAACTTTGTCATATTTTTTGCTCTTAATTTTCACCTTTGATTTTGCCTTGGTTTTGTCATTGATGTCATCTTGTTAATATCTTCTAACCACAATTAAGTTTTATCTTTAATTTTGTCATGATTTTATTATTGGTTTCATTTAATTTTCATCTTTGATTTTAACTTGTAATTTGTTTTTATCTTATTTTCAACTTTACTTTACTTTTTACTTTCATTAACAAAGTAAAAGAAAGTATAGTAATCTCGAAAATTTTCTAAATCAAGATTTTTGAGCAAATGTATCTAATACCTCTACATTTTTAATGAATAAATGCGTTAAAAAAATGTTTTATTCTGAGAAGAAACGTACAAGAAAACAACAATAAACAACAATACTTTGTTTGTATGTACACTAAAATTCAATTTCGGCGCTTTAATAGATATTTCTACTTTTGATGTAGTGATATAATACATGCATTGCGTGGATGCTATATTAGTTGCCTATGTTTCAACAGGTTTTTGAAGAATATTTTTAAGTTAAAAAATACAAGCTAGTTTAGTTGCCTACAGCAACAAAACAATATAAACTGATTTTTTACATTAAATTTTTTTAACAATTTATTAAATATAAAATACAAATGCAATTTTACAAATTTACTTTCATTTACGAAGTAAACGAATGTATAGTAATCGCGAAAATTTTTGAAATCGAGATTTTTGAAGAAATATCCGTTTTTGACTCCCCTCATTCAGAATAGTTGTTTTTGAAGTATTGTCTGTCTGTCGGTCTGTCTGTGGAGCCCAGACGGCTAAACTAATCGGCCTGGAAAATCAAATTTATTCTTTTATCAATAATTGGTGACTTTTGACTGAAATCCACCAACCAAAGGTAGTAGTTTATTGGTTAGGATTTTCGTTTTTTTACCAATATTTTAAGTTTATGGAAAAATCATAAGAGTACAAAAGTATTTGAAATAAATTTGCAACAATTTTTTTTGTTTTCAAAATTTAACATTTTAAGAAGCCATCCTTGTTCGTTGCTAAGCAACATTTTATTGAAATTATTTTACCAAGTTGCACAAATATACAGCCATTATAATCAGCTGACAATTAATGAAATAAGCTTATATACCATTCGAAAGTGACGAATGTCATTATCGGAGTTATTATCAACATAAACAACAAGTACGTTTATATATAACAATTAACATATATAACTACTCTGTGGTACTTCTCAATCTACCTTATAATTTCGGCAGAGTATATGCCCGAATTTCATGAATAGCGCGACCCACTAATCTAACTAAACATTAAAATTAGGCAGTCGACAATACGTCTTCAATGCATCTTTCAATTTTACAGTCTCAACTCGTACCGCAGTAATGAATTTTTGCAAAACCTTCTGATTTTTGGCCAAATGTTAGGACGCAGTCCCAGGCATAGATCACCAACACGTTGGACCGATATGATACAACATGCAGTCCGACCAATATTACACAAAGCACTACATAACGCTAAAGATCGCAAGAGATGAAAAGACATTACACGTAAGAGTGTTCTTTTCAAGGGTCACGACCCTTAGCAATAAGGACAACGAAATATAAAGAAACTGGTACTACTTAATTCACCTTATCAATTTGGCTGCAGCCTTGTTAACACCACTCTTGATATTAAGCAACTTATCTGCCTAAAATGCCGGTAACTTATATTAAAGGTGGACCCACAGTTTAACGTGGTTTCCTAACCACTTAAGTTACATGATTTTTCATCTTCTTTGAACCAGAAAAGGTTTTAGCTATAAAACCCCACATTGACAAGACAGATTCTGGAGTTGGGACACTGTAGAGCAATGAAAAGTTTTTACTGTTAAAGCGTTTGAATCCACGAATTTGAGCTCAGTAATCAGATACCTGGACCGCTGAGCTGTACTGTGCGAACAGTATAATTTGGAATAAAAACATAACAAAGGATGCAAAAAATAGAATATTTTAGAGAGTTATCCAAAGTATTCTGCTACACAAGGGAGAGATATAGCCTGTAATTAACATAATTAGAAACTAAATTTCTGTAGATGATGCCTACAAAAAGTTGGATAGGTGGAAAACCAAAGAGATCTGAAACAAAATGGAAATAAAAACCTCTTTAACAAGAAACCGGACGTAACATTAAAAAGGGAAATGTTTAAAAAATATTGTATCAAAACGCATCTGCTAATGGTGTCCCAGACCCTTTACCTAAAGGAAAGAGACGAAAAGGTAGACAAGACTTAAAAACACTAGTATTAGGATGTATCGAAAAACGGCCATGTTAGAATTTTGACAATGGGGTATAAAAAACTAATAAATTATGCTTTTTAATGAAGAGTTTTGTGGTTTTGTGGCAGAACCGATTTTTCCTAGGTTGCGCATAAATGCTATTTTTAGCTATTTTTTGAACTAAATCTTATATCGAGTACCATAGTGACTTATTTACACGAACTTTGAGCTTAAAGTTTCCCATTATGGCTCTATAATCTGAGTTATATAAGTCACGTTTACTGCTTCACGCCAAATCGATTGTCTGGGCTAAAAACGCCCCTACTAAAGAATTACCGATTTTTCAAAACGTCCCAGGTCTTGATGAGTCAAATGTATTCTGATAATCGACAAAAGCCATGCATGTGCAGTGGGATATTGTACTTTGTGATTTCTCTAATAGAGTTTGTACCGCTTGAATGTGATCAGCTGTGCTAAAGCCTTTTGTCAAGCTCGCCTGTCCGCGCTGGATGTTGATGGGTTCTAATTCTTTTAAGCCAACATTTGTGACTGGTGATTTTGGTTGGATTACGGGAGTACGAATATACTACTCCAACTAAGGTAATAGAAGTTTTAATTGACCTACTTTCTCTGCAGGTACAAATTAAAAAGAAGATCTAATGTGAACACTGAGAATGGGGTGGATACTGCCATAAAATCAGGCACGCAAAAATTTTAAAAGCCACAAAACTCAACAAAAACTTAACCATTTGGTAAACAGACGCATCAAAAATAGATATGGGCATAATACGAACCTCATTACAAGGAATCTCTCCTTTTCAGACAAGGCTCTTTTATTTTACAGGATGAAACAAGAGCCTTAGAAAGATGCGACCAGGTATACAAAAAAGACGTTATGAAGTGAAAATTGTGGTTCAGGAATGGAAAGAAATGTGCAAAGCCAAATACATATTATGCAAGTGTGTAGCAATGGCTACCACAAGACGACCTAATTGGGGCAAAATATAGTTGTGCCGTCCCAGGTTAGTGCCCTACCTCTTAGGACTCTTACTAAACTTCACCAAAGAAGTAAAAATCGTAGGAATTTATTATCAGTGGGATATTAGTATATTAGATCTTAATGGGTCGTAGTGCTAAAGGGTTGTACTTAACCGGTGGACTCTGTCTAATCTATCTATCTATTTATGGACTAAAATAAGTAGAAATATTCTGTTAAAATAGGTCTACCTAAGGATATACTTAAGTCTTTTGGGGTCGGTTCTATAAGCCCAGTTAGTTAACTATATAAAGAAATTGACATGTGACATTGTTAAGATATTGTTATTAACAATGTCACATGTCAATTTATTTATGTTGTTAACTAACTGGGCTTTATAGAACCGAGCATTAGACTCTTAAATAACGTTTAAGTCGCTTAGGGTCTATTTTATAAGCCCAGTTAGTTAACTATATGTAGAAATTGACACGTGGCATTGTTACGATATTGTTATATTTACAATGTCACATGTCAATTTATTTATGTTGTTAACTAACCGGGCTTTATAGAACAGGGCATTACACTCCTAAAACGTCAAAAGTGTTTTCAATTGTTTTTTAAAGTTAAACGAAGAAGGGGTGGACCCAATTTTAAATGTAAAACGTATACATATCATGGAAGAGAGGAATCTACGCAAATAGGTATTTAAAACGAGGTGCTATCTTTTTGCAAATTATTCAGAATTTTTTTTTTTAATTTTAATTATTTTGGTTTTATTTATGAAAGTTTTATTTTTGCAAATTAATAATCTGTAATAAAAATGTAAATAGAAAGTCATTATTTATTTTATATTATTATTGTAACTTCAGTATACAACCTCATTAGTGTAAGATGTCACAACATTACATAAACTAGAGAAATAACTATAAAAAAAAAATGTGGCTTACATCTTGTACAGGTAACGCTGCCTCATAGTGCCTTACAGTGGTAAGTCGATGATCTGCAGGCAAAAGGTTTACAACTTCCGTCATGTTTTGTCCTCGATTAATTAGAGATCAAACTTTCCTTATCCCAAACCTGCAACAAAATTGGTTTCCAATATTATTTAACAAACATGCTACACATAATTTATTAATAGAAAACAGATTTATCACAATAAATATGTAGGTACCCACATAATTTTTGATGTTTTGACGCGTTATTACGCTTCGTGAATTAATTTATGATATGAAAGTTGTCGCGCTAATAATACTTATTTGTGATGGCACAAGTTTCTATATACGGGGTGTGCTTAAAGGATGGCAATTTTTTCACTTTGGAATAACTGCTTTTGATTTAAGGAAGTGAAAAAGAAAGCGAGTGAGGAGAAATTTATTGCATGAAATAGTTTTGGTGATATTCAATAAATAATTTACGTCAATACCAATTTTAATGTCTTAAATATGACATTAACATTATAAGAAGTGTGTTACTGAGGTAACCTATATTAAGTAAATGAAAGTATAGTAACCACAAAATTTTCGAAATAGAAATTTTTAAGGAGTTAGTTTTGACTCCCCTTATTCAGAAAAAGTTGTTTTAGAAGTGATATCTGTCGGTCTGTCTGCATGTCTGTGTTTTTCAATAGCCCAGACGGCTAAATTGATCGGCCTGGAAATCTAAACTTTACCAAAAATTGGGGGGTCCCTGTGACTTTTGGCTGAAAACCACCAACTGAAAGTGGTAGTTTATTGTTTAGGATTTTTGGTTTTTTGCACATGATACATGCCATCATTATAATCTGTTGACATTTAATGAAGGTTATATATCATTCAAAAGTGACGGATGTCACTATCGGAGTTATTGCCAATGCCAACATATCCTCGATATTTTATTCTCTCAGGTCCCCGTCTATTCCTTCTCGCCTTCTTGCTTTTGGCTTTTCCTTCTTCTCTTATCTATGGGTTGTCTTCGGGAATAGATACACCCACATTTCTACATTTGTTTTTTTCAGTGTTTTAGGGCGAAATGTCGGTATTAGGCAGCATCTCAAAGTCCCTTGGGTGCTATGAATCCTGTCGTTACTTTTTCGATTTTCATTTTGATGGAATTGTTGTATAATGTCTAAACCGCTCTAACTGTACCATTTTTGAAGTTGATTTTTTCTACGACTTGCCACAACCTTACGAGAAAGACGCTGTCAATCGCTTTTTGTAGGTCTACGAAGGATAGAAGCACATTTTCATTTCGCACCATATTTTTTTCTATTAGTTGGGTTAAAAAAACATGATCTATTGTCAATCTACTCGCTTTAAAACCTTCATGTTCTTCTACCTTCATTGTTTCGTTTTCTCATTCTATATTGTCCTTTAATACATTTTCGTATACTCTGCTCAGAGTACTGCTATTCTACGATAGTTCTCGCATTTTATTTTTATCCCTTTTTATGTAAATGGTAGACATATATGATATTTGCCATTCCTTTTGGGGTTTTTAATGTGTTGATGTGTTGTATATTTTTAGAATAGTCTTTTAAAATGGTTGTACATGTGGTTTGTGCTTCAGGAGTTTGCCAGAAATATCCAGGCCCAGCAGACTTTCCGTTTTTTTTTGATCTTTTGATTACCTTACTTATTTCTTCACATGCTTATCTGATTCGTGATGCTGTTATGTTAATTTTTAGGTCAACCGTATGATTATGGTTTCTAAAGCCTTCTCGTTGGTCTACTAATAAGTCTTTAAAATTTTCTATTCTTAGGGTTTAATGGTCAATATAATGTTTATAGATTTGGTGTTTTTTATATTTTTTATTATTTTCCAGCCCTCGGAGCTTTTACTTTCTCCTAAGTACGTATTTACTCTATGAGAGTTAATATCCCAGGTTTCCTTTTTCTTTTTATATATGTTTTGTCTCACCTTTCTTTAGGCTCTTTTGTGTCTTGCTTCGACTTTTTTGGAATTGGGGTATTTCTGGTATTTCTTTCGTTTTTGTTCTATGTCTTCTTTCATTTCATCATTCCAACAAAATGGTTTCTCATTTTCTAATTTTTAAAATAGTCTCAACTTTTCGCTTTGTTGTTCTATGCTATTGATTTTTTTCCTTCAGTTTATTTTCTGATATAATTTCTTTATACCTTCCTCTTTCACAAGTTTTATATTGTATATCCTGTGTTCTAGTCCCTTCGTGTTGTCAACTTCGTTCTGTTCTGGTTTCTTCTGGTCCTAACTTTTTGTGTTGTTGTTTTATGCTATTGATTTTTTTCCTTCAGTTTATTTTCTTTGTACGATGGTAAACAACAAAATACCATAAGGCAAATGATACGGCTTAAAATTAACATTCTCGATATTAGTGAAATGCTAGCGACTGTCTTAGGCCAGTGCCATAGCGACGGACACACCATATATCACTTATGGAACGACAGCAATTACCACCTCTAAAGTGTGGGCATAATTGTCAGCGACGAAGTAAATAGATCTGTTACGAAATTTGTGCCCAAATTCGATCGCTTTATTTTATTTTGAGTGCAATCAAAGTCTTTCCCACTGAACATTATACAAACCTAAGCTCCGATATGCATTGCCTCAGACGATGACGTGGAACAGTTCTACGTGGATATTGCAAAGGCCACCAAACTTTCCAAACCATCAGAGATCAATATATTTATGGGTGATTTTAACGCCAAGGTAGGCAAGGGTCAAAGAAAAGATATAGTTGGTGAACATGGTCTGGGGAATGGTAATGATCGTGGAAACCGACTAGTTCAATTCTGTCAAGAAGAGGACCTTTTAATAATAAACACCTTCTATAAATTGCCACCGCGACACCTGCATACATAGACCTGTACCGAAAAACTACGTGTGGCTGAAGTGGGGAACGATGTCTAAGCCAAATTGAATTAAAATTTCAACAGGATACAAACAAATTGTAAACTAACAGATAGAGAAAAAAACATGGATGCGAGTGAAAACAGCTATAATTGAAGTAAGCAACAACAAAATAGGAGTCGCAGGCTGAATTTAAAAGAGAAAGTGAATGACGGACGAAATACTGTAACTTATGGATGTCCGACAAATTGTAAGAATAAAGTCCGCGAGCTACAAAGAGAAATTCGACAGAAGATTAAAAATGCAAAAGAGAATAGGCTGCCTGAGGAATGCGCTAAAATCGAAGAATTCGAAGAAAAGCACGATTCATTTAACACGTACAAAAATATCAAAGAAACCACAGGGGGTATAAAAGCAAGCATAGTCGACTTATCGATGCTCAGAATGATATTCTTAGCACCACTGAAAAAAAGTTAAAAGAGTGAAAGCAATATGTAACAAATCTCTTCGATGACAACAGAAATCATAATCACAATATCAATGACAATGATGGATTGGATATAACAAGGTCCGAAGTAGACAATGCTATAAAAATAACCATAAACGGTAAAGCACCTGGGCCTGATGGGACACACTTTTATAAGTTGAAATTGCTAGAAGACAAAAACCACTCTCTGTATTGATCGATCTGTTTTAACACCATATATAAACGAGGAAAAATACCACAAGACTGGCTGAAATCTACCTTCATAACATTACCTAAAAAACCAAACTATTAGTTTTGCAACGAATACAAAATGATGTGTCATGAGCCACGTTCTTAAGTTATTTCTTAAGATTTTTCACAGGAAAATATACCGCGTATATAAGGGGAATATTGGAGAATCAGAATTTGGCTTTAGGAATGGCTTTAGGACACGGGGGTGTTATTCAGCATTCAGGTACTAGTTTAAAGGTATCCAAATGTAAACGTGGACGTCTTCGCTTATTTTGTCGATTACGAGAAGGCGTTTGATACCATTTAACACGAAATACTAGTGAACATCTTACAAGATATGGGACTATATAGCAGAGATAACCGAATAATAGCTATCCTTTACTGAAACTAGAAAGTTACCGTCAGAATGAAGGGCGATATAACAGACGAAGTAATGATTTTACGAGTAGTCCGCCAAGGTTGTGTTCTCGCGCCTTTGTTACTTAACATGTACTCAGAAAGGTTTTTTCTGGATGCGCTTGAAGGAAGTGATATCGGTGTGGTTGTTAATGGAGTCGTTATCAATAATCTCAGATACGCAGACGATACAGTGTTATTAGCTACGACGCTACGAGTTTAGATGATCTACAGGCTCTGGTAAATTCAATTACGCGCGCAACTAACAACATGAACACTAAGAAAACAAAATGGCTTGTTGTCAGTAAATACCCAATTGTTGATGATGATGATACTCTTGGTAATGAAACTGTAGAGAGAGTCTCAACATATAAATGTCTAGGCAATATCGATGATAAATGGTAAAACACTCATGAGGTTCGCATTAGAATTGAACAATCAAAAAGTTTATTCTGGACTTAAAAATTGACTTGCGTCTGTGCCTACTTCAATGGTTCGTGGTAAGCGATATTTTATATGGAGTAGAGGTCTGGACCCTCACGGACGCTATGTGTAGAAAGATTGAGACGTTCGAAATGTGGGCCTACCGAAAAATGCTCAAAATATTCTGGACCGACGGAATCACAAACACAGAAGTACTGCGACGCTTAAACAAACAAACCGAAGTTCTTAATAATAACATCAAAAGAAGAAAGCTCCAGTATTTTGGTCACGTTTTAAGAAATGATAAATCTATCTATTACAAACCATCATACAGGGCAAAATTGATGTTAGTCGGGGTCCAGGCGGCAGAAGAACATCATGGCTGAAGAATCTACGCCAGTGGTGCGGACAATCCACAAGATCGCTGTTTCGAAAAGTAGCAGACAAGGTGCAGATCATGTTGCTGATTGCCGACGTCCGAGGATAAGGCACATAAAGAAAAAGAAGAAGATTTAAAAATAAAATTCTAACATATAGAACCAGAAGACATAAAATACTTTGATGACATCGACCACTACTTTTACAATAAGCAGAAAAATATAAATTTAAAACAAATACAGGATATATAACTATTATTACACTCGGTAAGGTTTATTATACGTGAAAAAGAAGAAGAAGAAAAGAAGAGAAAAAGAAGAAATAGAACATAAAGAAGGAAAAAATTAGAAAAAAACTTCATAAATGTGTTGCAAATATTGTTATTTTCAAAACTAACAAATTACACTTGTTTGTTAATTTTAATTTTTGTTTCAAATTTCTAATTTTATTACTTTAAAAAAAGTAATCACCTTTTCGAACGTAATAATAAATAATGTAATGATTTGTAATTAAAATTTAGTTTACAACTAAACTAATTTAAATAAAGATTTCGAAATCGACTCTTATTCGCAGATAAATTAATAAATAATTAACTTTTAAAAATGTTTTAATTGTTCAAAGCACTATATTTAAATATAAATAACGTTTAAAATTACTCAAGTTGTTAAACAATTCGTTATTATGAACGCACAAAATTCCTTGAGATTTATTCAGTGTTAATGATACACGGTGTTAAGCAACACGATGAAGTGCTCACATACTCTAAAAATGTAATACACTTATATAATCATAACCATTTTATTAGCTTCCCACGTTTCATTGCACAATTTAGGGAATTTCAACCACATGACATTACACTTCTTACATATACGATCCTATCTTGTTACCATTTTGCAAGCATTGTCTTTCATACACTTGAAACATTTAAATGTTATCGCACAGAATAATTAGCATGTTTACATTGTAATACATTGTAAGACCAAATTATTCAATCGACAAAAAATTTAAGAAAATCTTATCCGTTTTTTTACTCCTATTCTTCTTTTTTATGTTCTTCCTTTTCTTTTTCTCTTTTATCCATACCTTCCTTCACTTCTTTTCCTTTTGCAATTTAGAATTCTGTGTTATACAGAGAAATTAGAAATGAGTAATAACTACGTGACCTTGTTGTTAGGCCATCCAACTAACACCAGTTGGTAAAATAGTTAATGTTAACTAATATCGAGCAAAGAAGCTTATTGTGTCGCGAAGGAGGATTATCGAAATTGTGTGTCGCCGCTATAATATCAAATATTTTAGATAAAATACTTATATGCTTTGGAAATTGACAAAAATTCGCTATTAAATGTCATAATTTGTTCAAATATGTCAACAATTTATTAAAAAATGAAAAAAATCGTTTAATAAGTTAAATAATTCCTTAGAAAATGCCAAAAAGTTGTTAAAAAATTACAAAAAGTCGTTAAAGAATTAATATTGTGTTATAAAATACCAAAATTCATTTTAAAAAGTGAATAATGTGCTCGAAAATGACAGACACTTCCTATTAAATGTAAAAATTTGTTTAAAAATATAAAAATTACACTTGAAAAAGTCAAAAATATGCTCAAAAAAAAAGGCAAAATTACGTTCGAAAAATGGCAAAAATATGTCTAAAAAACATTAAAACTGCGGTATAAAATGTTAAAAATTCGCTTCAAAAGAAAAATTATTTCAAATACAGTAAAAAATTAGAGGTGTGGTCACCACACGACTTTCATTACTAAATTAATATGTTTTTTTTTTTGGTTAACTATCATATTTCAAGATGTTAAAATGCAAGTTGGCAATAATAATTCAATTATTGACGTCTATCACTTTTGACGGGTAGGTAACCCTATTTCATTTATTGTCAGCTGATCAATTTACATTACGTCTTTGCAACTTGATATGAATATAAATAATTACACTGATAATGTTGCATAGCAACAAAAAACAATGAGTTCTTAAAATGTTAAATTTTGAAAAAATGATAAGAAGAAAATTTGTGTAAAATTTTTTTTTACATGTTTTTTTCATAAACTCAATAGATTTTGAAATATTTGCAAAAAACCTAAAAACCTCACCAATAAACTACCACTTCCTATTTTTGGATTTTAGCCAAAGGTAACTGGGACCTCCCAATTTTTGTTAAAAGCTTAAATATGAATTTTCAGGACGATCAGTTTAGCCGTCTGGGCTGTAGAGAGGACACAGACACACAGACAGACAGACACACACACACCACTTCGAAATCAACTTTATCTGAATGAGGAAGGTCGAAAACGGATATTTCCGCAAAAATCTCGATTTTGAAAATTGTCGCGATTACTATACTTTAATTTAGTTTGTAAATGAAAGTAAAATGCCTGTTGTGGGCGTGTCTTGTGTGTGTATTTATTATTTGTAACACTAAACTTGATCATGTTGTCGTTAAATTTGGCAAAGGGTAACTGGAGGAGTACTCTTTGCATTTTTTAACACTTATAGATATGAAATATAAAAAAATAACTTTTTTCAGAAATAAAAAGTGTTTTCCAACAAAAAAGTATTTTGTTATAATAACTCAATTTTTTTAATCCCTTTTTAATTTAAATTTTAGTTTAACATTTATATATGATTTTATTTTAACGTTTTAAAGTGCCGAAGATTTTTCGAAATCAAGATTTTTGAGGAAATATTCGTTGTTGACTGTGGTGTCTATGTGGATGTATGTCCCCTCTACAGCTCACACGCATGCCTCACGGCTAAACTGATCGGCCTGGAAATTCATATTTAAAGTTGTAACAAAAATTTTGTGGTTCCAGTGACTTTTGGCTGAAATCCACCAACCGGAAGTTATTTGTTAGATTTTTTGGTCAAGTTCATGGAAAAAAAACATCAGAGTAGAAAAGGGTTTAAAATTAAATTTGCAAGAAATTTTGTTGTTATTATTTTTTCAAAATTTAACATTAAAATCTTATCCCTGTTAGTTACAACATTAATGGTAAATTTATTTCCATCAAATTACATAGACATACTGTTATTATAATCAGCTGACAATTAATCATACAGGGTGGATACCAAAACCCGGCCAACACCATAACTCAGTTATTTTTTAACCAATTTCAAAGTTCAAAGATTGAAATTAAATGGCACTTACTCTTCTACATTCCCACGTCAAGCAATTTTTTGTAACAATAACCATTAGCGCGTAGCGATAGTCAATTGTTTAATTTTAAATGGCAACCCCTATTTTTAATTTTATTTGGATAGCTATTTTTATTCTGAATTCAAAACTGTATCAAAAGTAAGCACCTTTATAACAAAATTTTCAGTAAAATAACATTTAAAGAAACGTAAATTGTTAAGTAGTG
>JARJDX010016111.1:0-13172 GCA_030264735.1 Gymnusa sp. GC000175 | reverse complement strand
CTTTTGACCAATCATCCAGTACATTTTGTTGAATTTTAAACCTAGCTGTTTTCTCTTTGTGAATATATGTTTTTTCCATGTTAGCTTTCGATCAGTGGCGAACCGAGATAGTTAACTTCCTCGCTCTTAGGCGGTGTAAGGGTATTTAATATGACTGGTGGACAAGTTAACCTTCTTGTAGTAAAGGTAACATGTGTTGGCTTGGTTTCGTTTACCTTAATACGCCTTTTTCTGAGCCAGTTTTGAATTTTTACCAGGGTTTCAGGTAAAATTCGTGATGCTGCTACATGATCAGTGTGAGGTGCCAGCACAGCTGTGTCATCGGCAAATGTTGCCACCATAGTCAGGCGCGATTTAGGGAGATCGGCCGTGTATAGAAGGTGGAGATAGTAATGATAAAGAAGCTTTTCCTTTAATTTCCCTTCGTGCCACACTTTATCGAAGGCTTGACTTATATCTAAAAATGCTGCTGAGCAGTATCTTTTGCCTCCTAAGTCTTCGCTTATCTTTTTAACTATTCTATGTACCTGTTCTATAGTTCTATAGAACCTGATTAGTGAGGTAGTTAGAAGAGAAAAAAAACAAGAGAGGCTAAACACGTCGTGCGATTCGGCAATTAATTTCCATTTTAGAAAAAGCAAAGTAATGAGATGCACAAAAATGTCCATTTATAAAACACTAATAGATCGCATATTAATTCTTCTTCTTCATGTGCCGTATCCTCAGTGGACGTTGGCGATCATACGGGTCCATCTAATTTTATATTTATATTAATGTATGGCTTAAATCTATGAGAACTTATTTGTTATAAAATTATTTGCAATGCAACTATTTTGGACATTTTTGAAATTTTGTGTTAAAGAGGGAGTTAATTATTTATTTTTTATGGCTTTTAGGGCTTTCTGTATCCGATATTGTGTGATAAATAAAAATCATTTGCTGGACCTTTTAAAACTTATAAAAAACCTAAGGGTTTCGCGAAACACAGGTTGAAAAACTCTGCACTAATGAAATAATGGTTGCTGTTTATATTGAGGTTGCGTCAGTCATAGCGTGTGCGAAGTCCTTTTTTGTTTATTTCATCTCTTTAAATTTTTGGTCATTATATTGTTTAAAAATAATGTAAAAAAAATTATATTGAAACAATTATTTAAGAATTTACGAAATGCTCTTAACAGAGTAAAAATATCCTTTTATAATAAATATTTTATACGTAGCAATTTGTAGATTTAAATTTCTTTTAAAAAATATATTATTACAAAGCAGATACAATCGTTATTTTAAAATAACAAAAATTATATCAACAAAAGCGTCAACTTATTGGAAATTTGTTAATAATTTAAAAATATATAATAATTGGCGTTAATAATTATTTGTTACCATTGCATATAGTTAAAATACATCCAATTAATTAGTAATTGGTCAAACTAGAGATTATTAAAGCACAATGTTAAACGAAACTATTAATCATGAGCCGTATCCCCTTAAAATAGAGAATGTAGTTATGATTTTGCATGACAGTTCTCTCATGTATATTAATTGTTATATAGCCTATTTGTAGCTATATCGAAATGTTAATTAATTGTAGCTGCATTGGAGGACATCTCCAGTTAATGAGTGGAACTGAGCCTCTTTACAGCCATCATGAGAATCAACTTTGTGGCACTAACGAACGCTATTCACCTCCTGTGGTCTTTTTCTCGGACGACGGAGTTGCTACACTTTTTTTTGAGTAAGTTATCTTTATCAAAACGAATTAAATTTAATTAAAAATGCTTGTTTTTTTACTTTTAGTTTTATCATAAAAAAATGTTGTTTTCTTCTTAAATTTAAAAACTAAATGATAAAATTTTATTTGTTATAGATTAGCTACTACATTTATCAAGTTTTAAATTGGATTTAAAATTTTTGTAAATTTTAATAATTATGGTAGATACGTTATATCCAATTTTATTTTTAATTGTCATTTGTGTAAAGCTGGCCATTCACGATCGTTCCAATTCGGGTGGCGTGGCGCGACATCACTCCAATGAAGTGACGGAGTGACCAAGAAAATAATAGTAAAAGGAGGGGTCATTCACGATCGTTCCTTTTAGTCCATTACATTACTTTTTACTATTATTTTCTTGGTCAGTCCATTGAAATGATGTCGTGCCACGCCACTCCATTTGGAACGACCGTAAATAGCAATAGTATAATATCACATTTTTATCCTTTACATATTTTTACGTTTTTAAATTTAATATCTTTGTTTTCTTATATGTGGCTCCGGTTCCATTTAGATAATTTCAGTAAATATAAGTCGGCGTAGAATTCTTTGATTAATTGAGGGATTTGTTTGACACTACAATTCCTCGCTAATTCTTCAGTATCGTTATTTTTGTTCTTCCAGTTTAAAGTTGTGATGTTGGAGTTGTAGTCAACTGCAGTTTGAATCGCTGTGGTTCCACATATTAGTATATCTTTCCGGATGTCTTATTTGATTCGTTGGTTTAGTGCGATGTATTCTCCAGATCCACCTTTTTATATTCCGTTTTTGTTCTATACCTTTAATGGTGTTTGAATTTAGTTTAGTGCCCACTGCACATTTCACTTTAAAGAAAATTATCCTTGTTGCTCTTCTGATGCTTGTTTGTAATCTATCTGCTATCTGATCTACCTCCGCACTTGCAATATGCACGGGTTTTAAATGTTTTTCTAGTATTCTCTGATATACTTCTTTGTTGACTCCTAACACGTCATTAGTTGGAAATTTTAGTTTTGTTATTAGTTTATTCTTCTTCAATCTTAGGTCAAACCGTAAGCATTTTCGGACAATTTTATGGTTGCTCCCATCTGTTATCTGTTTATATATTACACAACTATTTCATCGCTGCAAAATTTCGGACTGTTGGCTAGAATAAAGTCAATCTCGTATTTCAAGGCATTTCCATGTTTATTGGCGGTGCAGTGGTTTTTTAAACAACGTATTTAAACAGTTTATCTTTGTTGCATTTCTCCCCTGCTATTTTGTTTGCTTAGAGGATTACACCGCAATTTTCGGTTTATATTGTATCGATATGAACCCTTTTTTCCGATTTTGGCGATGAAATCTCCCATTATTTTTTTAAATGTGTTTGATCC
Source organism: Gymnusa sp. GC000175 (assembly GCA_030264735.1). Lineage (NCBI taxonomy): Eukaryota > Metazoa > Arthropoda > Insecta > Coleoptera > Staphylinidae > Gymnusa > Gymnusa sp. GC000175. The sequence continues at coordinate 10,049 of JARJDX010016111.1, read as the reverse complement.
TAGTACATTTTTTCTACTCTTCTCACTCCGACGAGCTTGAAGCATAGATCTTAAAAATTTGCAAAGTATAGCGCTCGTTCAATTGCATGGTGATGTTTATTACATGACTGTATATGAATTTATTTTTAGCTACCTTCTGTTTGATGATCTTATGAACAATAAATTTTACGTCTTCAAAATGATCGTCGACATCTAAGTTTTTCTGATATAGTACATATCCGGAGTTCATTGTGGTGTTTTTTTTTTTTTCGCCGAGTAAACTTATTTAGGACAATCCAATGATATCACTTCTTGATCTAATCCATCTCTCTTTCTAGCTCCTTTAAATATTTCTTAAATCTTATTGTGCATGTATTCAGCGCCGGTGTTAAGCACAGGCAAAGCAGGCAGCCGCCTGTACCGGCATTTTTTGGGGGCAGTCGAAGGCTTTAAAATTACAATATGTTATGCATTTTTGTCAAAATTTTCTTTCCGGTAGAGCGGCAGAAAACTGTCTTACTTCTGGCAGCCAAGTGTCTGGCACCGGTTCTACGTGTATTGTAGGTTGCAACAATTATTCGTTTTTTTAGGTTTTTGGTCTTAGTATTGTCACTAGAATAACATGGTTTTTTATTTAACTCCGGAGAAGGTTCTTAGCTATGAAACCCTACGCTGGCAAGTCGGATCGGGTAGTGGGGGCAGTGTTGTAGGTCCACCTGTAACTTAAGTTGCCAGCAAGAGAAGAGGCTTAACAGCGGTCTAAACAAATTTTTGCTCTCCCCAGAATCGGTAGAGCTGAGTGACGAATCAGTGTAAGATTTAAAGTGTAAATCTTGCTCACCTTTTCCAAAATTCGATATTTTAATATTTAGTACGACGATTTGGGCAAGTTGCGCTTGTCCTGCGTGTTGGAGAATTTGATCCGGTACTCTTGATGCAGACGCTGTTTGCTTGCAGCCGCCCACTCTCGCTGCATAAATTCACCAAATTTTGCTTAATTTGGCCTGTAGGTCAATACAGTTTCCGTGTTGTAGCACTTAGATCCAAGCAAGAGTTGGGTTCCTACGGCCAGTTACCAACCCCCATCAAGTATCCATGACAATCGATCTGAATGTAGTTGTTGTACGCAACTCCTTACACCTTTGCGAATCATTATTTTGTGTTAAGGTGGGAATCAGTTTTATCATTGCCAAACATTTGCAGGGATAATTTTAAGAATCTTTAGGTTATATATTACACATATTTGATTGTTTTGTCGCGCTTTTTAAAAGTTAATGTTGCAACTTCAGATTTTTCGCTATAAAAGTTATATATTCTAGATTTTAGAATCTACTCCACTTTCCACTGGTGCCTTTAAATATTTCGCTTCCGCTTTCCTTTTTTTATGTTCGTGAGACTTAAAAACCTGGATCTAGTTCGTGAACCTCACCAAAACCTGGTACCTAGAATGTTTTTTATTCATCATTTCTCTTCGTACGTAGTTTGTTTTCGTTTATTTAGTCTATTTTAAAACTTTGTAATATTTGGGTTTTTAGGAAGTTGGGTATTTTATAAATCTGAGAATTTGATCTGACACCTCAACTATTATAACGTGGAAGGTCAGGATTTATTCCCTTAGCCGAAGTCAACTTGTTTTAAAGTTGACTTGTTGAAAATTTTCCAATTTCCGTCTGCTCTATAATAACCATCAATTTGCTGGTTTGGTGGCTGGATGGGTAGATACACCTTGGGAGGAGGACCCCCTTGGAGGGGGTACAAAGGGCCTAATAAGGCCTAAGTGCTCTGGCCCCAGGGTCACCCTCCAAACTCAAATCCAGAACCATAAATTTGCTGCTATACATTGGCCAAGGATTGCGTGGCTTCGGATGTGGAAATTGTAAATTAATTTTACCACTCATTTAGGAAATGCTTAAATATATATTCCGCGATTTTAAAAGAATTATTAAATCATAAATGGGACATTCATACAAAAAAAATTAAAACTTGATATTTTAAAGGCTAGCAGATTAGAGGTAAATGCACTTTTTTATATTTTGGGCAAAACGGGGACCAATCTCATAATTTATAAATAAAACTATATTTTTCTACATTTGTTTAGTTATTAAATTTAAAGTTAAATTTGATATAAAAAGTTTTTAATCTGTATTACCTGTGGAATATAATTTATAAACTTTTTTTAATGGTAAGAACTTTAGGTAATTTTTTAATTGGTTATAAAAATTGTTATGGATAAGGCAATAATGTAAATTGGAACGTAAATATTAATTTCATACAGAATTTAATTTAAAAAGTTGGAATATGTGATCCTTTTTTGAAGTCGCTTATAGAGGCATTAAACTTTCTGCCAAGACCAAGCTATGATTAATTGCTTCCCATCTTTACAACTTCAAACAAAACACACAAATATTTAGGAAACTTCTTTCATAGAAAAAAAGATAACAAAAAAATCTTCACAGTAAGATTAATCAAATACCACAAAAATAAATATGTGAAATGACAAATTATTTTTCACGATATTTCAAAGTAATATTTTGTTTTATGTGCAATCGTATAAAACATAAATAAAACTGATCGAAATAAAGCGATTTTTCAAATAACACGCGATCAAAATGTAAGAAAGTAAGGCGATTAAAGTTGTCGGATTTTAAAGCTTGTAATTTGTATTCATAAAAGAATGCAAGCGCACACACTTTTTAAAATTGGTAGAAAATGCCTCATTTCTCTACAATAAATAATAAAATAAAATAAAACTGTAAAAATATACGTGAAAAACTTTTTTGTGAGCTTATCCATATTTTTTATTCTAACTTTAAAGGGTAAATACGCCCAACATTTTTTCGGCGTTCGGATTACATTTTGGTTATAGGTACTCGGCAATTCGAATGTTTAAACTGTAATAAAATAAGATTTGCGGCGGGATCAATGTTTTTTTTTTAAATTTATAACTGTAGCTTTGTGAGTTGGATAACATCAAAGGGATTTGTAATATCTTTACATCACATATAAATATAAGGAAGATAGGAAGAGAAGTTTTGGACTCTGTTTGCAGTTGTAGAACATAACAAAATGAACAAACAAGTTAGCCAGTTAGTGGACAAAACTTTGTTTAAATGACTTGTTTACCAACAATAGTACTCCTGTGAATAGTTTCCCCTAATTAGGATACGCCATTTTGACAATGTTCATTCAAACACATTAGTTTCATCATTATTTACACCCCCTTTATTTAAAACAGGCTTCTAATTTGTAATATGTACAAAAAAAAATTTTTTTGCGTTTATTTCACCTAAACGAAAATTAAATATCTTTTCGTCTCGTGTTAAGAACAAAACGTTTAAGTTTTTACTCCTTAATGAGCTTTTCAGAAAGGTTACAGTTTAAAAATGATTTATTAAGAGATGAATTCCATTAAAATTATCATCTGTGGTAATGGAGTTGAGACTTAATATATTCTGTATCACCCTCCTAAAAGAAATTAAATCTTCTTTAAGTATTCCCTCTTTTGCTTCAATAAATGACGGGGGTGTATCAACTTTAAACGCACCTTTTAACACTAAAATAATTTGACAAAAATCAAAATTCGACTCTCTTAAATCATTATTTGATTAAAATTTGCGTAATAAAGAGAATATCATTAATTATTTTATTTGTAAAAGCTGAATTAAAGCAAAAACTTTTTTTGTCCATTGAACTCATATCACTGCGCAACGATTGAAGCTTGGAAATTGTTTTAAATTTAAATGTCATTCTTAAACTCAAAGAGAAATTTACATTTAGGCCGTTTGAGTTTTTAAACTCCTGAAACAATATTATTAAAAGCGAATATTATCATCTGTTTTAAAGTTCCTTTATTAAAGGATCTAATAAAAGTTGAAAAATCTGTTTTGTATTTATAGAGTTAGGTCAAGTGGAAATTGAGCTGTTTAAATTTGAATGTGTGCAAGTTATCTTATATTTATAATAGGTGTTACAAGGGTAGATTGTACTTTTAACGGTTCCCATGCCTAAAATAATATTGTAATTGAAATTTAAATTTTTTCGTTTCTTTTAAATTATTTGGCTTGAATTTTTGAAATTATAGGGTTCGTAGTACATTTTCGTGATTTGGGAATTAATTATTGTTCTTTTTTTTTATAGAATAACTGAGAAAACACGACGTTCCCAGTTTTTAGCTTACTTTAGCTTCTCTGCTGTGAATAATACTGATGGTTTGGGATTTCAACCACGCGGGGGAATGCGACTACAAAATACAGGTAGGTAATATATTATTATCAGCTTTTCCAAACAACCAAAACCTTAGATCTACTAATTTTATATCCAAAGAACGTATAATACATACATTTTACTGGTACGGACTTGGATGTAATATATATTCAAATTTAATTCTTTGAATCGAAGTAAATTTTTATTATAGATTGCGATTGGCTTTATCAAGATTTTGCTTGTGAAAAACCAGGTCATTGTGTCTTAGCTAGTCCAGGCTTTCCTGGTGTATATCCTCCTCATAGGCAATGCAAGTACCACATTACTACTGGAAGCGAACATACTCTCGTACGAATTACTTTTACAGCCCTCCTTCTACCTCATGAGTAAGTTCTAAATTGCTATTCTAATTTTCTGCAAATATATATAGAACTGAAGCTAGATGGGAGCAACGACAAAACGCCCTTGACACATTTCATCACTTGATACTCAATTACCCAATCAGTATGTGAATAGAAATGGGAATTTTATGCTTGAAAAGGTTGTGATACTACCAGTTCAATTTTAAGTTTAGTTGAAATAAAAAATAAATTTTATCATCACATCTCATTTTTAAGTGAATAAAATTAAATTAATTCTTAAATATTTTATTTTTTATAAATTTTACATAATTTTTTAATTACTTAGAGGCTTTTTAAAATAATATGGTAATTATTGCAAAGGGGAAATCAAATGCGAGTAAAACAAACAAGTTTTAAACAGAAATAAACTATGTTTATTGTTCATTAGACTTCGTAGACAATTTAATTACAGGGCGGCTTAATCATTTTGTTATAAACCCTAATCGCGTATAGAAACGTTGGCGTTGACGTTGTTTAAAAAATTTGGTAAATTCCATTTAAACATATAAAAGCAATTTTTTATTTCATTTTTATATATATATATATATTTAATTTTATACCTATTCTATAGTATTTTCTAGGGTAGATACCTACAAAACGGTGCGAAGGCCCTTGTTTTAATTTCTTAGCTCAAAAATTCTTTTTGGTTTATTTATAATCTATTAATAAATACCAATAAGTAAATTATTATTAATAAAAAATATTATATTAGGTAGATAATATATTTAAAAATTTTAAATAATTTTTTTTTGGAATTATACTTTATCTACTTCTTACTTTCTTCTTTAAGTCGCGAAGATTTATTTGTTTTTACCAACGTTTTGCTCACCAATAAATCTACCCTTCAATGGGCAACGCACACGGCTCATGACTGAAAACCTTATGCGAGTGAAAGAGCCTATATGCGATTTAAAAACTAGTCATGTAAGAGTAACACTACTTTTTTTTCTTCCAAAGATTGGTTTAGGTTTTTTGCACACCTAACACTGCACTAAAGAACACTCGTAAAGTGGGGATAACCTTGATAATTGGTAACTTTAATGGCCAGATTGGTAAAGGAGTAGACCAAGATTTCGTCGGAAAATATGGTCTGGGAACTCGCAATAAAAGAGGGAAAGCCCTGGTACAGTTCTGCAAAGAGAACAGCTATCCATTATTATGAACACATTCTTTAAACTGCCATCTTGAAGATAATACACGTGGAAATCACCAATCAACAATCAACAAAATATCATTAGGAATCAAATTGATTTTATAATAGCAAACAAGCGATTTCGAAATGCAGTGACTTCAACAAAAACCTACCCTGAAGCTGATGTCCCCTCCGATCATGGTCTGCTACTTGCTACTATTAAGCTAAGATTTAAAAAGATCATAAGAACAAAACCGCCAACAAGAATACAAATACAAAAACTCAAAAAGGAAAATATAGAAAGTAAAGTAAGAAAAGATCTCAAAAACAAAATAATAATATTAATGGACCCGTTTTTGGGCATAGGTTCTCGCTGTCGGGTGTAGACAGAGTCTACTTTTAGCCTAATTTTAGCGTCTTTTAATTGTGAGTAACAGGGCAGGTGTTACGTCATAGACGGGACCAACGGCTTTTAAGGTGACTTCCGAACCATCCGAGCGCAGAGAGAAATTTTAAATCTAGAGTGATTAATTGTGCCGAATTTGAACCCGGGACCTCTAGCAGGCCAGTGCTGCATTTTACCGCTCGGCTACTCTGCTCAAATAATAAAGAATAAAAAGGTAACAACAACATCGAAGAAAAATGAAAGGCTCTTAAGCAAATAATAGTTGAGACCGAAAAATCCAATCTCTCTACAAGACCGGGAAAGAAGAACAATAAATGGATGACAGATGACATCCTGAAGAGCATGGAAGAACGTAAAAAATGCAAAAATAAATGGGGATCTCTTTAAACTTATAAAAGAAGAACAAATTGATGCTGCACTTGACCTATTTAATGACATTTACGACACTGGTAAGCTTCCGAAGGATTTGCTATTATCAACATTCATTCCAATACCGAAGAAAGCGAGTGCAAAAAAATACGAGAAACACAGATAAATAAGTTTAATGAGCCACTTTCTAAAAGTCTTTTTAAGAGTAATCTATAAGCGCATATATCGAAAACTCAAACAAAACATTAGCAAAAAGCAATTTGGTTTCCGAAACGGTCTCGGCACTAGAGAGGCCTTGTTCAGCCTTAGCGTTCTGATAGAGAGAGCACGCGATGTAAACTGCGACGTATTCTGCTACTTTATAGATTTTAAAAAGACCTTCGACCGAGTAAATCATGGAAAGCTCATCGAGACGCTTCTTCTGTCGGGATTGTACGATAAATATATTCGTATAATCTCAAACCTCTACTGGCAGCAAAGAGCCGTATTGAGAATGAAACATCCGAGGAGTTCGATATCTGCCAGGCAGTTCGACAGGGATCTGTGCTCTCTCCGCTGCTTTTTAACGCGTACTCTGAGAAACTCTTCAGAGAGGCACTAGAAGATGCAGAGGAAGGAATTCTACTAAACGGAGCACTCGTCAACAAGTTCAGAAACGCAGAGGACACTGTCCTACGAGCGGATACGGCAGAAACTCATACAAAAGGTTGCCAGAGTATGCAAGATATACAACATGCGGCTAAACATAACAAAAACTAAAACAATGATCGTAAGCAAGGACAACATCGTCAATGACCAATTTTATGTGAATGGCTCCCAACTAGAAAAGGTCACACAAGAGATCAAAATCCGCATCGAGAAAGCTAGAATGACCTTCAACCGAATAAGAAAGTGCTCTGCAATATGAACTTAAATCTCTATCTTTTTACTCGCATTCTCAGATGCTATGTTTTCTTGACATTGATGTACGGGGTAGAAGCCTGGACCTTGACTGAAGTCGCATCTAAACGCCTAGAAGCATTTGAGATGTGGTGCTATCGGCGCATGCTAAAAGTTTCATGGACCTACCATATAACAAACACAACAATACTTCAATGCATGCAGAAGGAGACCGAAATTTAAGAACTGTCAAAAAAAGAAAACTTTCATTGGACATATAATGCGGAACAACAAGTATGAACTTCTGCCGAACATTATGCAGGGTAAATTCGATGGCAAAAGAGGACCTGATAGACTGTGGATACGGCACATGAAGAAGAAGAATATTGTTCATCATTGTACGTGTTTCAAACCACTGCTATTGTCCTAGACCTTGTTGATTTACTTTCCTTCACTCATTAGTTCTGGTTTTTACAGTGGTCAGCAATCCCTATCAAAGATCTGGTGCCAGGTGTTACATTACCAGGCCGCACTTTCATTTTGGAAGTTTATCCTTTATCTTATTTCCGATAATGCTTCTGCCCTGCTACCCATACAAAATTTACTTTGTTAGATGTTACCAAAGTATTTCGAGGCTTTGATTAACTTTCGTATTTGTTTAGTAAATCTTGTGCGGATTTACTACATACGTATTCATTTATGGCATGCAGTTTGTAGTTTTATGTTGTGATTTCCAAGTGTGACAGATGTTCTCTGCCTCAGGTTGCGTTCTGCGTCAAGCTTCTCCTTTAATATATAAATGACATGCTAGCAGGTGAAACAATGTTTCCATGGCTTTTGTCGGAGGACTTTAAATCGCCCCTGTTACGCACAAACAAGCAATCCTCTGTACACTATCTAGTTTTTTGCCAGCTATGCCCTGATTAATTTCAGGCTACTGGATTAGGCAGCCGTATATCATTAAGGGACGCACCACACACCAATGCACTATATGTGGTTTCAACCTACATATTTTTCTCTTTTGGTTACCATAAGTCCTGTTTTACACTTTTTTGTAACTGTCTGCAGAAAAAGGTTCCAGGTAAGTATTTTATCCAGGTGCTTAGACTGCTGTTCATATTTAGGTTTTTATCCAAGTATATAACTTTGATTCGCTAAGTGTACGTACAATACCAGCTTCCTTGCTTCATTCATTTAAGATAGGTGCGTGAATTCCAAGATTGTAGTTGGATGTTTTCCCATGACAAGGATTACCATATTATTTGCATGTCTTTGGGTACAAAATCCTTTGTTATTACGTTTTTCCAAAAAAATATCCTCTACTAATGCGCACAGTAGGGGATGCAGAACCCCTCATTGTGGGCATACTTTAACTACGATGCTTGCATGGATTCTACAACTATGTCAGCTGTGACTTTTCTGCCTTGAAGAATATTTTTGTCCATCTTGTTAATGTTTTATCAATTTCATATTCCTTAGTAATAACTGTTGCGTTAAGCAATGCCTCTTCTATACAAAAAAGATATGGATGGCTATTTCCTAGAATTACAGTGCAAGCTAAATTTTTTACACCAAATGTTGTAGAACTGTTTTGCAATATTTTCCCGACTGCTATGTAAGTTAGTTTTTGTTTATTGGTCTGTGTATTAGACAGGTTTCGCAAATGTACTTAGTCTTTATATGGTTTTAAGTAGGTTAGGTAAGGTTAAATGGGGCCAGTGTCAGGTAAGTTAGCCTCTCGCGAACCGCAACCTGATCGATCTATTGTTTAGCCCCTTCCCAATCACCTCTGAAGCAGTCCTAGTCCTATGAATCTGGTAACTTTCTTGAAGGTAATGCCGCTCACTTCTTCGTGAAAAAATCGGTCTGAAGTGTGAAAAACGTTTGTGGGCAATGGCGTCACAAATGCAGAGTTTGTGTTCAGCTGTTTCCTCTGCCGAATCACATAACCTGCAATTTCCGCTTTCCTCTATCACCACTTTCTTTAAGTGGTACCGGAGGGCACAGTGCCCTGTCATGAGTCCGGTGAATGTTCCCAGCTCGTTCCTCGTGAGTTCGAGCATCTTTTTTTGTATAAAAGAAGATAGACTTATTGCTCATACTTTGGCCTGATCATAGTCATTGCATGCTGGTTTATTTTCAAGCTCCTGCTGTATAACCTGTCGCCAGACTGGCTTCAAAAAGGCATAGTACTGGCACTATTGCTTCCCACCTATGATGTAATATGGCTGAGAAGGGCCATTCCTTTTATTCTTTTGTGATCATCCCTTCGGTAATTCCATCTCTTTTTTTAAACTGATTTGTTAAGAGAATGAGATGGTTTTTTGTAGGGTTAGTTATTTTTACTTTCGGAAAGTGGGTTTTAAAGTTTCCCTTCCCGTACTAGTATATTTCTAGTCTAAATTTAATATTGTATTGACCGGATTTATAGATCTAATGCTAAAATTCTCTGAAGGTAGTTTCCTCCAGGATTCTTTATTTGCGATTCTAAGGGTTACATTGTATTAGGTTAGTGTTTCTCTATCGTACAACATTCTCTTTATCTCTTTGTTAAACTACTCATCGGCTTTTGTTCTACGCATTAAGCTTCTTAAGCTGACTTTACCGGCCGTTCGTTAGTCAATCTTGTTACAGTTTTTATTCAAAATTTTTCATCGTTTACGTGACATTTTTTTTGTCT
>JARJDX010016066.1:0-13493 GCA_030264735.1 Gymnusa sp. GC000175 | reverse complement strand
TTTAAGATTTGAAAGTTACCCCCCACCCCACCCCCAAGGGGTAGTGTTAGGTGTCATTCCATAGATTTTTAAAAAATATTGAATACGTGTCTTTCTGTTCTTCCATCAGATGCGTATTTGTCGAGATATTTGACCATCCCGGAACTTTTTGTACACCCGGTATGTTTCACATCTCCCTGAAATAAACGGTGTCCCGACATATCGTCACGCGACTTTTTATCACAGACAGTTAATCACAAGACAATTCATCACAAGTCTATATCATCACATGACCTTTTTATCACGTACAAAATTATTTCATCTAACCGAAATAAACTTGCTTATGATCTTTGTCCCCTTATTTAGTTACACCCTGTATATTTTTGTATATAATTTTATAAATTATATAAATATCCATTTATTTCTTATGGTCTAATCATTTAATATTAAATATCTAGTGAGCACAATAAAAATAAATTTAAATTAAATCACAAAAAACCAATGAACTGAAAAGTAAACAAAAGCTTTAAAAATTGTTGCATATATTTAAAATAAATTTAAAATCAAACGTATTCAGAGTAATGGTCGTAAAACAATAAATGTAATGAACGTTTTCCATTAAAATATCTCATGCTGAAAATATACTTTTGAAAAATTATTACAAAACAAAAAAAGTAGCGGATTAAATTTTATAAAAAGCATTTTATAATATATATTACGAATATGAAGCATTTACGTTTAATAATCCTTTTGAACACTAATAAATGTAAAAGCATGCTTTGTTTCGGAGTTTCATCGAAATAATTAGCGAATGATTTTTTTCCTGGAAATCGGCTTTATATTATTAGATTTATTTAGTAATAATTGTTAATTTCCAGAAGGAATATAGTTTTAGTATATCGTACTAATTGAATCACTAACTATTATATAATAATGTCCGACTGATTCTAATTATTCCGTCTAATAGTCAAAATTATTCAGGAGGCTTGGAAAGAGCTGCCTTGGGACGAATATATTTGGATGTGGAACATATTTATACACATAAGAAAGAAGCTTTTGCGTGGCATTACTGGTAACATTACACGTGGTTTAATGGTAAAATGTATTTGGATGTAGAACACACCTTTTAAAATTTATATTCGTACGGGGACATGAATCCTCCTTGTGGCGTCCCTGGTAACAAATCCCATGTAATGTGTATAAAAAAAAAGACTTGCAAGTACAACTTGTGGATATGGATAATTCTTCCAAACACAAAAATATAAATAAATATTTTAAAACCCATGTTTACTTACCCGTAAGAGAAAAGTATAATATGGTGCTTTTTTAGACTTTTATCAGATGTTGTAACAAAATTTTTTCGTTTCTTTTTTTAAAATAAGCATGAATATTTAAGTTGGTACTTCAGTTGGTACACTGCGTGGAAACACAAGTTTCAAGTGATTTTCTCTATAGGTTTTAGCCCTGGCTTCCTTTAATTTTGCTCCACAGGCGTCTATCTATTGTCGCCTTTCTTCACTCCCGCTTAAAAGTTCTTTGGCATCATCTGTCACTATGTTTTCCCACCGCTTTCCTGGTCTGTCCGTTCACCTGCTTCCTTGTATGCTTTCAATGAGTTTTTTTTTGGAGATCATGTCATTTTCCATACTCACGCCGTGGCCTGCTTATCGTAGCCATTGAATCCTTGCATACAGGCGTCTATCGATTGCCGCCTTTCTTCACTCCCGCGCAAGAGTTCTTTGGCATCATCTGTCACGATGTTTTTCCACCGCTTTCGTAGTCTGTCCGTTTACCTGCTTCCTTGTATTCTTCCAATGAGGGTTCTTTTTGAGATCAAGTCATTGTCCATATGCACGACGTGTTCTGCTTATCGTAGCCGTTGAATCCTTGCATACTGAGATAGTGCCGGTCGGTATATTGCTGGTATAGTACCTGGTTATATCTGATTTTTCATTTTTCGTTGTCTCTAACCCTCTAGGATTCTTTTCAGGATTTTCCTTTTATAGGCGTCTGGGGTGTTTCTTTTTTGTTAGATTTGCAATACTTATAGTTGCTGGCGCCCAACAAAATTTTCCTTACACGAACTTCCACTTACTGTATCAATCTGAGCAGGTGATTATATTGTCAAAGTTTCATTGTCGTCTGAACCTTTTCTTACTTTTGGGTTTAAGTCGTAAAGTTGTATTAGTTTTGGCTCGCCATTGCAGGAAGAATTCTCAATGTGTAAGGCAAAATATTTTAAAGAAATTCTTGGGTAGGTACTTAATTTTTGAAATATCTAAAAAACCTATAGCTTAGGGGGATCTCCCAACCACATATCTTCCTCTAGAATCTAGAGGAAGATATAAAGATATGAAAGTTTTGAACCACTTATCTAGAGTCTAGATAAGTGGTTCAAAACTTTTCTTAACGTACAGGAGTATAAACGGTTCGTAACCCTCCCTAAAATATATTTACTATATCTTCCAACAGCTAAAAGGGAATATTGAATCACTTATTAAAGGGTTAGGTTAGGCATTAAAGGTAAAGATAAATGATTCGGAATTCTTCCTCTAAAATTATTTTAATGTTCATATAATCTGAAAGATTCTAGGGTAAATCACTATGAACTCTTGTTGGGATCTGGATTCACCCAAATACTGTCATAAAGTGATAAGAAGATAAGGATGATAATAATAATAATAAATATGAAAATTTGGCAATTGAATTAAAGCACATCTTGGGAGTAAAGGATGTGGTAATCATTTCAATCATTATTTTTATTACCGGAGTTATGTCAACCAACCTAGGGGTTTATTTAAAAAAAAATGGAATTTCCTGAAATAATTAAGGATACCATACAGAACTCACTGCAAAATTGTCAGGAAGTTTCTAGGCATATTGGGATGAGATAAATTTCACCCTCAAATATGCCAATAATCCAGCAAAATGAATTAGCTTAGAAAATTAAAACAAAACATAATAATAATAATATTAATAAAATTGATAAATAAAAAATGGCGAATAATATCATTTAACAAAATTAATCAAGAGTACTTTCGTAAAGTGTATCTCTTTTAATCTTAAATAAAAAATTCCTTGAAATTTCTATCTCAGAATACTCCAAGGGAACAATTAAAATAAATCAAGAAGACTCCACTTTAAAAGTAATTTTCTTTGATATAAAAATGCTGCACAGTTTTAAAAATGTTATTGTTCCTGTTTAGTAAATTGAAGTGGTTCTCTTGTATAGTTATAAAAAAAGTAAACCTTAAATTGGAAACTAAAATTAGTGATGATTCTTAGCTATACATATTTATTAATAAAAAAATCATTCATTTGTGGTAGTCAATGTATTTATTTCTTTAACCCTTATTTGCCGTGTAATGTTAGGTGCCAGAACCTATAAATTTATCCTCGAAACAATTTTTTTGAAGCAAATCGCGATATCTATTACAAAAAATTAAGGTGTGGTCACCACACGATTATTATTTACAAGTGTAATACATATTAGTTACTTTTGACTAAAACATAACTAAATTTTATTAATTATCAACCAAGTAATTTGGCAATATGCCTCTGCAACTTCATTTTATTGAAATGTATGTTGGCAATATGTAACATCCACAACTCCATTTTGTCTATTGTTCCAGCTACACACAAAACTTTTGGTAGCTCTCTGCGTAGATGACGGCTTGGTCATCGAAACTGTAAAGGCACATAGATAAACTCATGGCTGATACGTGTTTTCAAAATTAAAATCCAAAAACAGTTAACAATTAGAAAGGAAATAATGTAGAATTCTGAAGAATCGATATACCTTAATAGGTTTTAAATAAGAACGGGTTTAACACATTAATACAGAAATCAATATATTAATGTTTGAAATCTTATCCCTCATTTTGTTTAGGATCTATTAAGATATCGGGTATTTAGGATCCTTATTGTTAAAGTTAAAAATTGCGAACTGTATAAATTTTATTATTGAAAAAAACCTCGTCATTTCTGTTGGAAGGGTGGGTGGGGGTCCATTCATCAATAAAGAAAACAATTTATTAATGTATGGACCACCCATTCTTCCTAACCTCAATTAAGAACTTTTGGGGTATATCAGGTTTTCAGGACCGTAAATATGATTATTTGAAATTGTCAACTATTTTTAAATTTTAATTTTGGAAAACAACTTTGTCATTTCTGTTGGAAGAGTGAGTGGTGGGGGGTCTACGAAGTTTTTTTTTCAAAATTAAAATTAAAAAACAGTTGACATTTTCAAACGATGATAATTACAGTCCTGAAAACGTGATATATCTCCCAAAGTTCCCAAATGAAGTAAGGGTGAGTGTCGGGGTCCATACATTAAGAAATTGTCTTCTGTATTGACCCCACACCCCACCCACCCTTTCAACAGAAATGACGAAGTTTTTTTCCATAATAAAAGTTCAAAAACAGTTGACAACTTCAAATGATAATAATTACGGTCCTGAGCACCTTAAATACCTTAAAAGTTTTTAAATGGGGTAAAGGTGAGTGGCGGGTCTTAACATTAATAAATTGTTTTCTGTATTAATGTATGGACCCCCCACCCACCCTTCCAACAGAAATAACGAAGTTTTTTTTTTAAATAAAAGTTCAAAAACAGTTGACAACTTCAAACGATAATAATTACGGTCCTGAGCACCTTAAATACCTCAAAAGTTTTTAAATAGGGTAAAGGTGAGTGGCGGGTCTTAACATTAATAAATTGTTTTCTGTATTAATGTATGGACCCCCCACCCACCCTTCCAACAGAAATGACATAGTTTTTATTAAAATTTAAAATTCAAAAACAGTTAACAATTTCAAACGATAATAATTAAGGTCCTGAAAACCAGATGTACCTCAAAAGTTCCTAAATGAGGTAAGGGTGGGTGGGGGTTCATACATTAATAAATTGTCTTCTGTTTTGATGTATGGACCTCCCATCCACCCTTCCAACAAAAATATCGAAGTTTTTTTTTCAAAATAAAAGTTTAAAAACAGTTGACAATTTCAAACGATAGGTCCTGAAAACCTGATATACGTCAGATGTTCCTAAATAAAGTAGGGGTGAGTGGGAGATTCCATACATTATTAAATTATTTTCTGTTTTGATGTTTGGAGCCCCCACCCACCCTTTCAACTGAAATGACGAAGTTTTTTTTAAAAATAAAAGTTCAAAAACAGTTGACAACTTCAAACGATAATAATTACGGTCCTGAGCACCTTATATACCTCAAAAGTTTCTAAATGGGGAAAAGGTGAGTAGCGGGTCTTAACATTAATAAATTGTTTTCTGTATTAATGTATGGACCCCCCACCCACCCTTTCAACAGAAATGACATAGTTTTTATTAAAATTTAAAATTCAAAAACAGTTAACAATTTCAAACGATAATAATTAAGGTCCTGAAAACCTGATATACCTCAAAAGTTCCTAGATGAGGTAAGGGTGGGTGGGGGTTCATACATTAATAAATTGTCTTCTGTTTTGATGTATGGACCCCCCACCCACCCTTCCAACAAAAATAACGAAGTTTTTTTCCAAAATTAAAATTCAAAAACAGTTGACAATTTTAAACGATAATAATTAGGATCCTGAGCACCTGATATACCTCAAAAGTTCCTAAATGAGGTTAGGTTAGGTTAGGTTAGGTGGACCCACCACCCACCCTTCCAACAGAAATGACGAAGTTTTTTTCCAAAATTAAAATTCAAAAACAATTTGAAACGATAATAATTATGGTCCTAATAACCTTATATATTTCAAAAGTTCATAAATGTGATAAGGGCGCGTGGGGGGTCTGTACATGAATAAATTGTCTTCTGTAATGATGTACTTGGTCGCTAAAACATAAGACTTAAAGACTTCGAAAAGAAATTATAAATATGTTAATTTCTTTTCTACGTTGATAATTAAATTTTGTAATAAATAATTTTTTTATTAATTATCAAAATATTTTCAAAGATTATATTATAATCACATCTAGTTTTTTTTGTCTAATAAAGTTACCGTTTTTTATAATTTAAAATTAATTTTCACGTTTTTGTAGTGTCTGGCCAATTAAAATGAAGGTTTTATGAACTTAATTAAATTTCCAATTTAATTAAAATAATAGCTTGGGATAAAAAATATTATATAAAACTAAGTCTTGTGCAGAAGCTAAGATTAAATTTCACTTAACTGCATTTTTATTGAAGACCTGCACAATGACTCCATTGAAATTTAATTAGCGCTGAAGCTCATTATTGAATACATCCTTTTTCAGTAGGGTAATAAAATTATTTTTTTTTTACTGTGATGTATTTTCATGATTTTCTTCTGTTAAGTGTTGTTGTGAACGTGAAAATAAAATATGCGTCGATTTGCAAATTGTATTTATATATAACTTTTTTTTATTTGTACCTCGTCTTGTACAGAGCTTCATTGAAAAGAAACTCCTTTTTCAGTAAAGTATTACTGTGGTTTATTTCTGTGAAGTATTATTTTCATTTTAGCCTGCAATGTATTATTGTGATATTTTGCTATAAAGTGTTATTAGATTTCCTTCCTCAATAGTACACGCGTTGATTTGGTAATTAGTTTTTTTAATGTTAAAAAATACCTGAAATTTGTATAAACCAATATATTAGATGTATAAGATACAAGTCGAGGTGCATTTTATCCTTTAGAAATTCCGCTGTATAAGAAGACGTTTTTAAGAGACGAGGTAAATTTTTTAGAAAAATTTCATACTTTGAAAATACTTTTATAGGTAAAAAGCGACTCCGAAAGTTGAGTGTAATTTGTAGTATTTAACCCTTTAACTTTTTATGACGTTTATATTCCCATTTCGTATATAATAATGAAAGTAAGAGAGTGTATATACAGGATGGACCAAAAGTCTGGAATCTGTTAATACATTTATAATTAAAAAATTAATAAACACGTGTTTAATATTTTTAAAAATTTTATGCTAAAGAAAAGCATCCCACTGCTCCTCCTGTAAGTGAAAAGGAGGGCAGCTTTAAAATTTTAAATGGAAACCGTCATTTTTATGTTGTAAAAAATACATAACTTTTACTAAAAATACTTTTTTGTTATTATATTAGCTAGCGCTGTAATCGTTAGAAAATATTATCGCAAGATTTGATTTTCTGCCATTACAGCGCCACCTACAATGATTACAAAATATTGCCACCATTTAAATTTATCTTTTTTTATGTCCACACCGTATATAAAGTAACAATTATCACAAAATTTTGAAAATTACTCACACAATTTAAAAAAAATAATAAATATTAATATTTTTACCTGCAAGTAACAAATATTTTAAATTAATCTTTTTGGCATTTTAAAATTTCGACGTTATGTAAAATTTTGAAGTAGTTAACATGTGCGATGCCATATAAATTGTAACTCAGGGGAAAAGAAGATATTCTAAAATTGGAAGTTGAATTTGATATGAGCCCAAATGGGATTTATTGAATTTCGTCATTAGGGATTTATGTTCTAGTAGAGGAAGTAATTTATCATTTTTCAAGAGTTAATTCACAAGAAATTGCTTGTTATTTGATGTCAATTATTATTAATTGGAAATTAATTTTTAAAACACGGTTTTGTACAAATTTTTGGTTTTAAATTATTTTTTATATTGTTGGTTACATTATTTTTCACATTATTTGATTATTTTTTCCCCTTTCTTATTTTGTGTGGTAGTTGTTTTAGTAGTGGGGTAGTTAATGCAATTAGAACAATTGATGTCGCTTACAATTGTTACATTTTGATGATATAATCAACAGATGAATGCCCACAACATACGCATGACGATGAAGGGAGGGGCCGCGCACTCGCGTCTTCAGGGTTATAACTGCTTCAGAAGAGCGTCGCGGCGCTCATTTATCCGCGGTCCATCCAACCGCCTCCACAGCGTACTATCAGTAGCTCTTTAGTTTGGTTTAGTTCTTCTGTTTCTACATATCATGAAGTCCTCTTGGCTTTTACTAGCTACTTGTCTCTTACTAGTTGCGGCTACTGTTATACCATCAATAACTGCTGATCCATATTTTGATGACGGTAAGTTTCACTAAAACTTTTTCTTATTTCTCGCACGCACTTATTACCTTAATTATAATTATAACAATTTTTATGATAACAACTACAGTTTAACAAGGTCTATTAATTAAAAATAATTGGGTTGCTGAAAGTTTTACTTTGTGTTTGATTTGTTAGTGAAGTTATAAAGTTTGTTTCAATTTTAATTTTTTTCTGTAAATGTAGTAGAAAAGTTCAATCGACTGGAAAATCCTGATTCTTACTTTTATGTACTGTAAAAAAAACTGGTTGGAGTTCATTTTTGGAGTAAATATAAATTTAGTTTTTTATTTGCGGTAATTTTTTTACAAAGTTAGAGAGTAAACAGTAAATTTTTCAGATTTAGACAGTAAACAGCAATTTGTTTAGAGATTTTGGCAGAAAATAGTTACTTCTTTACAAATTTAGACAGTAAACTAATTTAGACTTAAATTAACGAAGTAAACCAAAGTATTATAATCGCAAAAACTTTCGAAATCAAGATTTTTGCAAAAATTTTCGTTTTTCGGAAAAACTTGATTCGAAGCGGTGTCTGCCTGTCTGTCTGTGTTCTCTCTTCAGTCCAGACAGCTTCATTGATCAACCTGCAAATTCGTATTAAATCTTTTTATAAAAATTTGAAAGTACCCAGTGACATTTCGCTTAAATCCAAAAACCGGAAATCGTCGTTTATTGGTTAGGTTGTTTGGTTTTTTGAAAATATTTTTAAAAAATCAGAATAAAAATAGAAGACTACAAGAGTGACTAAAATAAAATTTTTAACAAATTGGATATAATGTTCCAAATGAAACAATATTTACCGTGTTAATTTTACTCAAATTAACGCAAAATCGAAATTTATTCGCTAATGACATAGGTAAAAAATAAAAATGTACAATGTGTATTTTGTGAGATAGCACTTGTTTTATAAATAATTTACGTTAATTGTGTTTACAAAATGGTTATATTCAACTTTAAACGTAAGTTAAAAATTAAACAGCGTGTCAATTTGACTAAAATTAGCGATACGTGTAGCAAATTTATTCATTAATAATATATTTAAAAAACAAAAATATCCAATATGCAGTTTCTGAGATAGCACTTGTTTTATAAATAATTTACGTCGATTGTATTCACAGAATGATTTTATTGAACTTTAAAAGAAAATTAAAAAATAAACAGCGTGTCAATTTGACTGAACGTAATAATACATGTAGAAAATTCATTCATTAATAACATATTCAAAAAACAAAAATATCCAATGTGCAGTTTTTGAGATGGCACTTGTTTTATAAATAATTTACGTCGATTGTGTTTACAAAATGATTTTTTTGAAATTTTAATGATCTTAAAAAATTAACAGCGTGTTAATTTGACTGAAATTAACGATAAATGTAGCAAATTAATTCATTAATAACATATTCAAAAAATAAAACTTTCCAATGTGCAGTTTCTGAGATAGCACTTGTTTTATGAATAATTTATGTCGATTGCATTTTCAAAATGATTTTATTAAACTTTAAAAGCAAGTTAAAAAATTAACAGCGTGTCAATTTGACTGAAATTAACAATAAATGTTGCAAATTTATTCATTAATAACATATTCAAAAAACAAAAATATCCAATGTAAAGTTTCTGAGATAGCACTTGTTTTATAAATAATTTACGTCGATTGTGTTTACAAAATGATTTTATTGAACTTTAAGGGCAAGTTAAAAAATTAACAGCGTGTCAATTTGACTGAAATTAACGATAAATGTTGCAAATTTATTCATTAATAACATATTCACAAATCAAAAATATCCAATGTAAAGTTTCTGAGATAGCACTTGTTTTATAATTAATTTACGTCGATTGTGTTTACAAAATGTTTTATTGAACTTTAAGGGCAAGTTAAAAAATTAACAGCGTGTCAATTTGACTGAAATTAACGATAAATGTTGCAAATTTATTCATTAATAACATATTCAAAAATCAAAAATATCCAATATAAAGTTTCTGAGATAGCACTTGTTTTATAAATAATTTACGTCGATTGTGTTTACAAAATGTTTTATTGAACTTTAAGAGCAAGTTAAAAAATAATTAGCTAGTCAACTTGACTTAAATTACCGATAAATGAAGCAAATTTATTCATTAATAACATATTCAAAAAACAAAAATATCCAATGTGTAGTTTATAAGATATCACCTATTTTTTAAATAATTTACATAGGTTGTGATTATAAAACGATTTAATCAAGCTTTTAGTACCAGTTAAAAAATATTTAGCGTGTAAATTTGACTCAAATTAATAATAATTATAGCACATTTCATCACTAATAACATATTTAAAAAATAAATATGTCCAATGTGTAGTTTCTAAGATAGCACTTGTTTTTTTAAATAATTTACGTTGATTGTGTTAACAAAATGATTTTATTGAACTTTAAACGCAAGTTAAAAAATAATCAGCGTGTAAACTTTACTGAAATTTACGATAATTGTAGCAAATTTATTCATTAATAACATATTCCAAAAACAAAAATTTCCAATGTGCAGTTTCTGAGATAGCACTTGTTTTATAAATAATTTACGTTGATTGTGTCTACAAAATTATTTTATTGAACTTTAAAAGCGAGTTAAAAAATAATCAGCGTGTCAATTTGACTTAAATTAACGTTAAATGGTGCAAATTTATTCATTTATAACATATTCAAAAAACAAAAATATCGAATGTGCAGTTTTTGAGATAGCATTTGTTTTCTAAATAATTTACGTTGATTGTGTTTACAAAATTATTTTATTGAACTTTAAACGCAAGTTAAAAAATAATCAGCGTGTCAATTTAACTCAAATTAACAATCAATATGGCAAATTTATTCGGTAGTAATATATTTAAAAAATGGAGGTGTGATGACCACACGACTTTCATTAACGAATTTTAAACATATCTGTTACTTTTGATAGACATATAAATGTATGTTTTTCAATAATTATTAGCGAATTAGGGTGGCAGTATGTCTCCAATTTCATTTCGTAAATAAAAGTAAATTTTAAGTGGCTAAGTATAAAATTTATCCAAGGATTTAGGAATGATTACATGTTAAGGAGGCAAATGGCTGAAAATGACATTTATTAGGTGAAATTTTAGCGGCTTTAATTAAATATGTGATACAATTCATTACGAAATTTATATGTCGAGTCAATTAATTTATACATTTGGGTGTAAGGCGCAATTAATTAAGAGTTAATTTGTTTAATCATTTTATCTCGTTTCATGTATCAATTTTACGGGTGTTTACAATGCGAGTTAAATTTGCATAAGTAATTAATATCATGCATGTAAACGTGATAAATTAAAATTAAACAAAAATTTAAATTAAACTTTTTTTAATTTAGGATTTGTGATGAATATATTTTTTTGCTAAATTTTTTATGTTTGCTGGCAAATTTTAATTTAAAATGTTTGAATAGCGTTGTTAAATCTATGTTAATAAAATAACTCCTGTTAATCACATCACGTTAATTGTGTGCGTTTCGTTATTAAATTAAGCTTTAAATTTATGGGTTTATGATAAGTTTTTGTTAAGTAATAAACACACGAAATAATTTGGCTTGTAAAATGGTGTGATTGTGATTGCATTTAGGATGAATAGAAAATTAATTAAATTTTGGATATTGCACTTCTTTAGCTTAGATTACCACTCTTATTGAAAATTACTTTTTACCTAGTTGTACAGGAAGAAAAAATTATTTTGCTCCTTGGTCGGTTTGAAAAATAACTCGCCTCCATTTTTACTTTAATTTATAAAATTTTATCCAGCTGTTATACAACTATTTGAATAACTCCACTACGGTCTGCATACTTTTCTACAACTGTAAATACAAATAGTTTCTTCAAGACTTTATAAATTTTTTTTTTAAATTAGTTTCTAGTATTTAAAAGCTTGCAATTCAGAAGGTGTTAGTGTGCTTTAAAAATTTACCAATGAAAATGAATTAGGCAGATTTCACGTAGCTTTGTTTAGCAACAATTACTCATTCTATGCATTTCTTTGAAAAGTTTACTAAGATGTTTGAAACAATAGGATTATTGTTTATGATAAGTTAATGTAGCAAAATTCCATTGAGACATTATAAGCTTTATCTGTCAAGTTTACATCCCGAAGTTAAAATCACCTTATGTAATAATAACAAGACAGAACACATTTAAGTATTGCTGCTAAATGCTAAATGCGATGTCATTGTGATAATGTTGGGTATATTGCATTAAAACATCCAACTTACAATGCATATATAACAAAAACTGGCAAAAAAAACAGTGAACAAGAATGCATTAAACAAAGACATTCAGGAAAATAAATTAATGTTAGTTTTTTTTTAAATTTCGGGTTCGAATCCAGACAGACCAATGCATTTTGCAAAATATATTTGATTATATTTAAAATATAGCATGCTTACAAGTATCACACATCAGGGAAACAAGAGAAATTATTCTGCAAAAATAATTGAAGAAAAAACAGGCTACGGAGAATCACAATAATTCACTATTAGACTGCAGACACTGAAATTAACTAATTACCACGCTTCATCAAGTTGTTCTAGTTATTTTCCTTTTCTATTAAATTTTCAGTAACGTTGCGTGTGTAGTTTGTAGTTATATAGCGCCGAATACTTTGAATTTAAAAGGCTTTAAGAGAGTTGCCCGGCGCATCCACCAAAATGTTTGTTATGTTGCGTCAATATACAAAGCTTTAGAAATACAAAAAATTGATGTGTAAAATACTTAACTTTATCATTTATTTATTTATTTTTTAAAATCATAAGAAATTATTGATTTTTGAGATTTCTTTTTTAGTTTTTTGAAATAATTTTTTTGTGATTTTTTATAATTTCGAAAAATGCAAATTTAAAAAAATAACATCAACCTTTATTAAAAGCAACAATTTTCAAATATGCATTGTTACATCTAACAATATTTCACATGTCGACTTACTTACTTACTTGCCTTGCATCTAAATGTTAGGAATGGTATTCATATTATGCATTCAACATTCCCAACATTGTGCAGATATAACAGCACGTAAATTACATTAACACATAGGAAATATAATTTAGCAGAATTACATTCAGAAAGTAATATTTTGATGTCTTCTTAAATGCTTATACATGAAACTACGATACATGTTGCTTTGTACCACATTAAACAACGTTGTTGAAATTCCGTTCAAAATTACATTTCACCCTTTTCGGAAATAATTTACAAGCTTAAATACAAACCTTAAACACAAATTATTGCTTTATAAATTACACTTTGTGGTCCACTGCGACAGGTTTATATTTTTTATTTAGATTTATTATTTTATTTGAAGTTTTTATTCACGTGTATATCCGGGAATTCGTTTGTTTGCTGTTGTAAATTTGCGTTAAAAAATTTTTAATGCAAAAATAAATATAAAAGTTGGACATGTATTGTCATATTTTTT
>JARJDX010015933.1:0-13031 GCA_030264735.1 Gymnusa sp. GC000175 | reverse complement strand
CGCGCTCTATCATTACCAGGTTAACAATAACTAACTTGTGAACGCCTAAAGTCACAAATATTTTTCTTGAAATGTTTCCTTACGTAGTGTAGAGTAAAGTTATTTTATGTATTTTTGAATAAACACATACAACCAGTAGTTTTGTGATTTTTATAAATATTGGTAGTGCAACTGCTATTCTTAATAACCATTATTGTTTATGTTACCTATACCCAGTTTTATCAAGCGTGGTTAGTTAATCACATGAATAAATTAATATGTAACATTGTTAATCGTAAAAATGTTACATGTCAATTTAATAATTTTGTTTACTCTAACTACGCTTTATAGATCCGGGCGTTATTTGGTAGAATTTTTGCGATGATTGTTTGTACATATACAAAACCCTTAGATTAAGAAAAGTATGATCCACTCTATGTACTCTTAGCACAGTTAGAACACATTTTACACCCTTAGGTTGTTAACAAAAACACATAATAACACATAGAATTAGCCACACATTTACATACTCCTTGAAACACAAAAAAACACATTTTATCTCATTACACATAAGCAACATTTTTATTGCTAATATTTACCTTTTTCTACTAGACTAATAGTCGCAACGACCCGACCTCGGCTATTAGCTAGTTTGCTTCATTGATGCGCTAATCTGGTGATCGCAGCGATCCGACCTCGGCCATTAGCTAATTCCCTTCACTGATGCGCTAATTTGATGATCGATCCGACCTCGGTTTCCAGCTGTCATTGTACGTCACCATTAAACCCCTGTAATTCCGTCAGTCTAGCAATCGCAGCGATCTGACCTCGGTCACAGCTATTATTTTGATCCCTGACGATCTAAGACGTTTTCAAGTTGTCTTTCTAATTTTTTCTTGGTTTTCCCCTCTCTCATCCACCCTGTGGTGTCAATTTAAAAATGTCAATCAAGTAATTTAAAGGATAAAATAAATTAGAGTAGTTTAGAACACATTAACATTACAGCAGATCGGGAGGAGTTCAGAAGGCTCACTCACATAATGATAGCCAACGTTTGACAACAAACACGGCACCCAAAGAAGAAGAAGAACATAAAATAAATTAATTTGTGTAAACAGTTTAATGTTTGGTTATAATTTCGTACGTATACCGTGAATAAAACTTACGTCAAGATTGCTTCAAATTTTTATCATTAATTTTACATCAACGCATACAGGATATATAAAAGTATAAAACGTATTATGTAATTTATTCATTCTTGTTGTCATTGTATAGCTACAGAATATTCTGTCAACTCCAGAAGTAAATTTCTATAATAGGATGCTTTATCAATGCCGCTATATTAAGGACTCGTCTATTGTATTATGAACAAGGATACGTTGTATTGATTATTAATACTATCTGTATTCCATTTATTAGGATCATTATGTACACAACATGTTGTGATTTTGGCTGCATAAGTTAAATTTAATGCAAAGCCTACTTAATTAAAAATCATTATTTTATCCACACATAAATTTTATCAACCATTTGGACGTGATTAAAGTTAAAATTTAAATTGGATTGATAAAATAATTAACAAAATTTTATGAATCATGTAATGGTATATAATACATTACAACGCTTTCTTATACAGGTAATTCTTTTTTTTTTCTTTTATTTTACTTTAATTTCCAAAAAAATAACTACTTTAAGTTTAGGCGGTAACAAGTGCATGTCCCTGTTTATTTGGCCTTTTTACCATTTATAGAATACTGCACATACAAAATTGGACGTCTTTTACATAAATTTAACGTAAAAACTATTTTTTAATGTTACATTCGATCTCCCGAAAGAAATAATTTTATTAGAAACTAAGTATACAAAATAGGACGTCTTTTACATAAATATAACGTAAAAACTATTTTTTAATCTGACATTCGATCTCCCGAAAGAAATAATTTTCTTGAAAATTAGGTCACGTCAAAAAACGCATCCCAACAATGAATAACATTTTAAGGATATTAGTCGTGTCATTAAAAAAATAATTACTAAAGGTTAAAAGCCGCGCGAATAAGTGATGTCTCTGTTTCTTTGGCTTTTTTACCATTTATAGAAAACTGCACATACAAAATTGGACGTCTTTTACATAAATATAACGTAAAAACTAATAATTCATCTGACATTTAATCTCCAGAAAGAAATAATTTTATTATCAAGACGTTTTCTTACATATTTCTTCTCTAACATCGGTCTTCACCATTTTGTCACGTTTTTCCCTAAACGTTTTCCATTAAACTCCTTAACAGTTTCAAGGGTACTTGAATTCATAATGCTTTCTTACATATTTAACAGTTATCAACGAAACATAATTAGCTAAAGTACACCTTATCTAGCAGACGCTTTACAAACTGTTAAGGAACAGAAGCGATTTAAAGTCACTTCATGATAAAGTAAGATTTACTTAAAGTGAACTTTTATGTGATTTATAAGACGCCATTGGAGTTTTATTTTTAAAATTTTTTTAACGTTTAGACCAACCTTTTAAAAAATCTTATTATAAGTAAATCTTAATCTTTTAATTTACATAGTTAAAGAAAGTACAGTAATCGCGAAAATTTTTGAAATTGAGATTTTTGCCGAAATATCTATTTTTGACTCCCATTATTCAGAAAAACTTGTTTTCTAAATGTTGTCCTGGTGTCTGTTTGTGTGTGTGTCTGTCTGTTTGTGTGTCTGTCTGTATCCTCTCTACAGCCCAGACGACTAAACTGATCGACCTGTAAATTTATATTTGAGCTTTTAACAAAAATAGAAAAGTTACAGTGACTTTTGGCTGAAATCCACCAACCGCAAGTGGTAGTTTATTGGTTGGGTTTTTAGGATTTTCGCAAATATTTTAAAAACTATCAAGTTTATGGAAAAAAATTTTAGAGTACAAAAGTGTTTAGAATTAAATTTGCAACAAATTTTGTTATTAATTTTATAAAATTTCACATTTTAAGAACTCGTCCTTGTTCGTTGCTGAGGAACAAAAATTCCAGGTCTCTGCTCCACAAGTTAGTACACTCTTGACCAGCGAATTGCTTATTGTTAACTTTCGTTCTTTAGATATTTGTTTAGACCACCAGATTTCATTCAGGATACCTGTCACCAACGATTTGATTTGTTGCGTATGTTGTGTGTATCCTTTCCATCTGATGTAAGATGTTACTGAGGTACTTCTCCTCGGCGCTTCCTTCTGTTACTTCGTTGTTATTAAAAAACGGATCAGTGGTAGACAGTTGTTGTTACTTTACCCTCGGCGCTTCCTTCTGTTGGTTCGTTGTCTATTAAGAAGTGGTAGACAGTTATTGTTGTTCCTTGGTTTTGTTTCTGAGTTTTTTCTTGTCTACTTTCCACGAATAACCAGTCAAAATATGTCTGCTACTGTCGTTTTGTTGCGTATGTTGTGTGTATCCTTTCCATCTGATGTAAGATGTTACTGAGGTACTTCTCCTCGGCGCTTTCTTCTGTTACTTCGTTGTTATTAAAAAACAGATCAGTGGTAGACAGTTGTCGTTACTTTACCCTCGGCGCTTCCTTCTGTTGGTTCGTTGTCTATTAAGAAGTGGTAGACAGTTATTGTTGGTCCTTAGTTTTGTTTCTGAGTTTTTTCTTGTCTACCTTCCACGAATAACCAGTCAAAATGTGTCTGCTGCTGTCGTTTTTAATAATGTCTATACCTCCTTGTGTGAATCCTTTCCATCTGATGTAATGATGTTACCGAGATGGTTATACTGGTCGCTTTCTTCTGTTATTTAGTTGTTATTAAAAAGTGGATCAGTGGTAGACAGTTATTGTTATGACTTTGTTCCGTTCCTGAGTTATTTCTTGTCTATCTTTCACGAATTACTAATTAAAATGTCTCTGTCATTATCATTTTTAATAATGTCTATACCTCCTTATGTGTATTCTTTCCGTCTAATGCATTGATGTTAGCGAGGTACTTATACTCGGCGTTTCCTTCTGTTACTTCGTTGTGATTGAGAAATGAATCAGTGGTAGAAAGTTATTGCTGTTACCTTATTTAGTTCTTGTGTTATTTCTTGTTTATCTTCCATAAAAAACTAGTCACAATGTCTGTCGTTTTAAATAATGGTCTTTATACGAGGTTGTAACAAATTTCTGGAAATTCCATACTTCGGCATATCTATGGCCTCATATATAAGTATCAATTTCGACACATTTCCTTTTCCATAATTTGCCATACTTCTAATATTCCTATTATATTGTTTATATTTTGACCTGTCTTCGTCATTCTTTATGCTCAGTACTTGCATATACAAGGAGTTCTTTACGTCTTTTGTTTCCTGAATATCCTTAAACTAGTTGCAGTAGTTTTCTTTCTATTTTCTAAAGCTATAGCTTTCTTGGCTGCTACATGTGTGGGTATGGTCAAATATTTCTTTAATTGTTTTTGTTATGTTGGGGTTTAATTTTTGTATTAGTCTCTGGTCTTCGTCATTCTTCATGCTCAATACTTGCATATACAAAAAATTCTTTTCTTCTACTATTTTCTAAATGTCTTTAAACCAGTTGTAGTATTGTTGTTTATATTTTATAAAGCTTAAATAAAATAGATATCAGTTACTCTAATGCATACTGCATTGGAAAGCGTCTTCCTGGTAGAAGAAAAATGTCTTGGCTGGCAAACCTTAGAGCCTGGTTTCAAAAGAGCTCTGCAGAATTATTGCGGATAGCAACCAATAAGATCAAGATAGCCTTGAGTATCGCTCACATCCGGCACGGATAGGCATGCGAAGAAGAAGAAAGCTTCCTTAGCTGCTACCTGTGTTTGTTGTTTCTGTTATGTAGGAGTTCAATTTTTGTCTTAGTCTCTGCTGGTATAAATAAATATTTGGTGTTTTTGGTTTTAAAGCCTTCGATAGTACACTTCAACGTCTTAGTTTTTGGTTTTGATTCTGTTATTTCGAGGTTAGTGTTTGCAAATGTTTTCTTCGTGTTACACATGCAATTGCTCGTAGTGGGTAACAATATATCGCGTATTACTCTACAATCCAATATTTTAACTTTTCTTTGTTGTTTAAGAATAATATATTCTATGACGGTCTTTAAATATCCGCTTCTCTGGGTCCTTGTGTATTTGTGGATATCTTTCTGCATTCAGTAGCCATTTATAATTTTCAGTTTTTCTTGTGTGCATAAATCAATAAGTCTAGTACCATTATCATTGACATGATCTTCTCTAAATTGTCTTCTTACCACAATTCCACTCTTATTATCCGTACGAGAAATAAAGTCGCAAATAAGAATAATTTCTTTATTCCTTCCTTGTTTTTCGATGGCTCTTTGTAGTTATTCGAAATGTGGGTCTTTTAAAGGTATTGGTTGTTATCAGTTATTTCATATGTACCTATAATTGAGAACTGAGTATTATTGATGATTAGATTGGCTGTAATAATTCGCTCATTTGAATACTCCTAATTTGTTATGTTATTCTTTAGTTTTAGTTTAGTGTTGGCGAAACACCTTGAGCTACTTGTTTTTCTTTAAGCCCATAGATTCAATAATCTCTGTTTCACAAGGATGTAAAGAAAATTAGCGGAGTACACCAAATAAATAGACAGTCTGAACATTAAGATGGCAGCCATCATGAAAACTAAAAAGAAACGCCTGCTAGTTTTTATGACAGCTATCATATTAATGTTCAGACTTTTAATTTCTTTAGTAATCTTCATTTTCTTTCCTTTACATCCTTGAACGTTCCAATATTCATAATTATTTTCGTGCATTTGCCAATTTTTTCTCCATTATTGGTATAACATGCTTAGCTAGTCTGTCTGTTATAAACCCCGATAGGTGGCGCTGGATGTATAAAATTTTGCTAATATTTTTTGACATTCATTATAAATTCTTTAGCGAACGTCATAAATATATTTTTTGTCGCCATTATTCATATGTGATAGCAGGTGCGTATCTTATACAAAAACAACTCATGGTTGGAAATTACTTTGGATGCAGAACCGTCCACCAAAGCGCGACTGGTTTTTCTAAATATAGGTGAATTTGATTTTACTATAAT
The DNA here is from genome assembly GCA_030264735.1 of Gymnusa sp. GC000175. Classification (NCBI taxonomy): domain Eukaryota; kingdom Metazoa; phylum Arthropoda; class Insecta; order Coleoptera; family Staphylinidae; genus Gymnusa; species Gymnusa sp. GC000175. The sequence continues at coordinate 6,988 of JARJDX010015933.1, read as the reverse complement.
TTATTAATTGCCTGTATTTGAAATTATTGCAAATTACCTCTAAAAGGGACGCCGTCTAGCGGTAGATCGTGAACTAACTCAAGTCGGCAGATATTCATTGTATTCATATAGAACTTTTATGATAAATAAGTGTTTTAATTGTTAAATTTTAAATAATTTCTGTTTTGTGTAAAAACACACAAAAATACTCCTTACCTTTGTTTCTAATCTCTAAATATTACTGAATGATAACGACTAAAGTGTTCATTTACAGATTGGTCGCAGCGCTACCACTAGGTAAAGTTAATTCCCAATTGTTACACTTAGATTGTAATTTTATTTATTTATTTTCTAAATACAGCACCACGTGCAAATCAACTATTATAATAAGGGCGCAACTAGCAAGTAAACTGGTTAATACCTAAAAACTAAGAAATATTTTAAATAAATAAAGCCGTAAACTAAATTTTTCGAAGTTTGATTTTTTTGAAATGGACACAAATTTTTGTACCCTAAACAATCGATTACCTTTTATCTGGAAATCACCGTGAGATCAATTGATTCCCCTTCATCTGGGCGCCCAACGTGGGGTAGCTTAGAAACTAAACTCTTCCTTTATACCCCTATTGAAAAGTTGATCGTGTAATAGCTCTTTATCACGCCATTTAAGACGTGTAGCTTCATCTTATTTTCATCACAGGTGGACCTATAGGAATTACGAACCTCTAACTCCTGACCAGTAAAAGTTTTTACCATAAAACTCTAAAACCCCATTGAGAATTATGAAGTGTAATAGCTATTTATCACGCCATTTTAGACGTAAACCTTCTTCTTACTTTCATTGAAGGTGGACCCATTAGAATGCGGAACCACTAACTCCTGACCAGTAAAAGTTTTGGCCATAAAATCTGGCAAGGCGCGTTAAAGTTTGGGCTAGTGATAAGTTTTTAAAAGTTTCTATTGTTGTATTATCTTTAGCCCTAATTAATTCATATGTTGATTTTTCATCGCCATTTTTTTAACTTTCCAAATTACCTAATTCCCAAAACACGCACGGCTGTTTAAAAACAATAAAATTATTTGATAAAGTTCTCACTGCAGATATATTTATTTGGTTTATATGAATGCGCCACAAATTTATTTTTATTGCTATTGAAATAATCTACAAATTTTCTGGCACACGCACAAGAAGTAGTTTTGTTTCTTAATCGACAATTCACATGCAAAATTTTATTAGGCCTAGAAAATTATAACTATAAAATAATAGAGAAGTATAAATTTAGAATACTGTTCCCCTGTATAATACTGTTTAAAACTAATCAACATAAATAATTTTCCAAAAGTGAATTTGTCAACTTGGGATATCGCGAGTTTTGGAGGTTAATAAGAAATTTTTAAGTAAAGTTAACAAAATAATGTTATAACAGATTTTACATTTCTAGGTTGGTATGCATAAAGCGCTTAGGGATGAGGTTTAGGTTTAGGTTTAAGTGGCAGCTTACGCTCACATAGGCCCGTTATGTTACCACAGTACTTTAAAGATGATATGATAATATGAGAATATAAAAAATAAAAAAAAACGTATATTGCATATAAAAATCAAAAGAAATTATTTAGATTGACAAATTACAACTTAGTTTACTTGTTACGCTCGTTTCCGAAATTATTGTGTGGTGTTTGGTACAATAATACTTCTGGATCTCTCCCACTGGTCAAATCAGTGAACTATTTAAACTCCTGGACACGTTAGTGACTTTTAGACTTTTAATCAAGAGATAATGAGACACGATAATGGCTTCAAAACTTTTAAGCAGAAAGATAACGGAAAACGTTTATTACTTTAAGACTCTAATCAGAAAGTTTATAGAAGCAACCCCTTAGTAGACCGTTGTGGAGTCCTTAAATGTTCAAAAGTATTTTTTACCGTGGTGGAGTGTTCGAAGTTTTCTTTACTAATAATTGTCTTCTTGGAGTTGTCACTAGTGTTCATAAAAAATATACAAAAATAATTACTCAAGCAAGTCAACTTCAGCAATAAATTAAATATTGCGTAAAAGCAGATAAAAGCAGTTAACAATAAAGTAAATTAAATAAATATGCAATGATAAGAAAGCAATAGTTTATAGAGCTAAGGGCCAGGACATTTTGAGATTCAATCAGAAAGGTTATGGAAGCAACCCCTCAATAGACCGTTGTGAAGTCCTTGAATGTCCAAAGTGTTTTTCACCGTGGTGTGGTCTTTGAGTGTTTAGAGTTGTGTTTATAGTAATTGTCTGCTCGGAGTTGTTACTAGTGTTCATAAAAATGTACAAATCTAATTATTAAGCCACAGCAATAAATTAAATAACGCTTAAAAGCAGAAAAAATGTTGTAAATTAAAAAATATGTAATAATAAGAAAGCAAAAGTTTACAAGGCTAATGGCCGGGAATTTTTGAGTGTCAATCAAAAAAAATATGGAAGCAACAACCCTCAATGGACCATTGTAAAGTCCTTGAATGTTCAAAGTGTTTTTCACCGTAGTGGAGTCTTTGAGTGTTCGGAATTTTCTTTTCTAGTAATTGTCTTCTCGAAGTTGTACCTAGTGTTTATAAAAATTGTACAAAAATAATTAGTCATGCCAGTCAGCCACAGCAATAAATTAAATAATGCTTAAAACCAGAAAAAAGCAGGTAACAATGTTGTAAATTAAAAAAAATATGCAATGATAAGAACGCAATAGTTTAAAGGGCTAAAATCTAGAAGTCTTTTAGTATCCGGAGTTATCTTCACTAATAATTGTCTTCTCGGAGTTTTCATAAAAAATGTACAAAAATAATTAGTGAAACAAAATAGCGCCGGTTTTATAAAGCGTAGTTAGCTGACGATATGATTAAACTGACATGACATTGTTATGATACTGTTATTAACAATGTCACAAATTTATCGTTAACTAACTACGCTTTATAGAACAGGGCATTAATTAGCAAAAAAGTGGATAAAACCCTTATAATAATTCTAACAATATAGTATAAATTAAATTTGACCAATTCTTAAACTAAAAATAACGTCAGTCTAATTAGTAAATTCATCTCCATTAAAATATCATCCTCCGATTTTAATTTTACTATAGTATCACACAAAATCTTAATTCGCTGGTCATCGAACGATACTAAATGAACAAACTATATATAGAGCTTGACCAGTATATATTGGCATGTGAAAAAATATTTTAAATAAAATTTTCTATCATATTTTGCATGGTGTCCCGGGCCTTGGGCGCAAAAATACTTTTTCATAGACTGTAAAGAACTTTGCTTTAAGATGGCGCTGCCACTCCCACTTTTACTTGTGCGCACCTATAAGTTATCAGCGAGCTAGACTTAGTCAAGCTGTAGTTACTAGGCTAGGCGTTCTTAGCAATGCAATAATCTAAAGCTTTTCTTTTTCTTCTTCTAACAATAAATTTACGCTATCGTTTTCCTCAGAATTATTTTTAAAATTTCATAATTAACCCGCTTTTCATAAACGCATTTTATTGGCATTAACCTCTCAGTTATGCAGCCATTGCGACGTCCAAGAATACATTTATATGTTTAAATTTATTTATCATGGACCAGCGATAAATAACTTACTTAGAAAATTATCACTGGTAGTAGGATTCAAACCCCTAATGGCTCGTGATCTCAGCTGAACACTGTCGTTCAGCTACTACGCCACGACCTTTTATGCCCTGTTAAAAAACACACTGCAAATTTTTTTTGAAAGTGGTATAGCACTATTTTTTATTGACGCCGCGTTTAGCATCACTTTTACCTTTTAACACCAGATAATTATAAAAATTCGATTGTTGAGCTTAGTTAAGGTAGTAAAAACAACAACTCAACATCTATAAGAAACAGAGTGTAAAAATTAAACTAAAGTAGGACAGATTTGTTAATCCGATGGATAACAGATTATGAAAATAAAAAATACTCAAATATGTCGTGCAGAAAGGCAGCCGCACGTACGGTATTAACTGATTTTTGTGAGGACGCGCAACGATCTCGCTCTATCATTACCAGCCTAAGACTGTGAATCCCTGAAGTCGCACCACATGCATCTTGGCAATTTGGAATTTGGTCCGCTTAACGAAACTCCCTAGGCGATGTGTAGGGATTCCCTACACATCGCGTTACAGTTATCTTTATTAACGCAAAAATTTTTATTTTGTATTTTAAATTTAATTAACTGCTAATAACTCCATCACATTTAAATTCACCTTTCCCCCTTGTCGAGTTTCATTTTTTTTCATATTTGAATCTCTGCGAACATAATTTTAAAATAAACATTTAAATTTGACGTTGGAAAATTATGTAATACATGGTTATATTTTCAAGTTTAATAAAGAAGAAGAAGAATAAGGCAGACGTGTTTTATATTTTTTTAATTTATTCAAACAAACATAATTTATAATTTTTACACACGCATTCATTAACTAACTGCAGGCAAACAAATGCCGCATGGGTTGGTTTAAAATAGTTTTTTTTATATGATAATTATTTTTTTTAAGGATATTTTAAGGTTGTTTTAATAAAATTAATTAAAGTTATTAGTTATTGGTGTGATTTTCTTGTTCTCAGATGCCGGACACCATAGAAACGAAAAATGCCCCTGGTGTTTACGAGGTATGAAGCTTCATAACATTAACAAAAAAAAATGCTTCCTTTAACATACGCATGGCTTAAATTTGAAATTAAAAATAATATGCTAATTTATATTTTAATTTATTTTTTACATATTTTACTAACAGCGTCATAAATATTCAAGCACACATTACACCATTAATAAAACAGCAATAAATTACTTCAATAATAAACTGCAGAACAACAACACTGATTTACATTTTTTACATAAAGTAATTATTAACATTACAACAACAACAATGCTAGTAAATTAAATTTAATTTAAATTAAATTCGCTTTAATATTTTATCACAAATTAATTAAATATTTTTAAATGCATTTATCAAAAATGTTTACAAACAATGCGTATTTTTAGGATTTCACCGATGATTTTTTTCTACTTTTGGGTTTAAATCGAGTAGATAATTTAGTGGTTGCCAACGTTTCGCCCGCCATTGCAGTGAATCTTGATAATGCATGTTGCAATGGCGGTTGATGTGTTGTCATGGGCCAAATAATCCAAGCGGCTTAGATCCAGAAGTAAAAAAATGCCATACCTTTACTTGAATTAATTTATTTTATTAATATCAACAAACATAAAATTATTAATTATTGCTGGTGAGAAACCAGCAATGAATATAATTTTAGTTTTTGGTCAATGAAAATAAAACTATTACAGCTACAGCAAGTATACATACACCAACTGATAGGTCTTTCAATTTTGCATTGATGGCTGCCACTTAAAAAAACGTTAACAAAATTCTTAAGAAAATTATTGAAAAAGATTTTTAGCAGAAAATCTTCCCCATTTTATTAGGTTTGCAGCTGTCCACAAGTCACAGCTACAGCAAGTATACATACACTAACTGATGGGTCTTTTAATCTTGCATTGATGGCTGCTACTTTAATAAACACGTTGCCAAAATTATTAAGAAAATTTTTAAAAATGTTTTTAGCAGAAAATCTTTACCATTTAATAAGGTTTGCAGCTGTTTACAAGCAATTTACTAATTACGGTGAATTAATTATCACTTTCTAAGTTTAATTGCCGTCATTACAGGGATCTGGAATGCTTGGTAAAGCAGGTCAGCGTTAGCTATCCGTTCGTCGCCACTATTGGCGCATACCTGTAATGCTGGCAACTTACATTACAGGTGGACCTACAGTTTAACGTAGATTCCAAACCTGCTGTTACATGATATCCAATCTAAATCCGAACCAAAGTAGGTTTTAAGCCATGAAACGCTGGCAAAGCGGGTTAAGAAGTTGGGGCAGAGTTGGATATTTTAAATATTTATATAAATATTTTGCATGCTGTAGAGCGTGAATCCACGATCTTGCACTTAGCAGTCAAATGCCTAGATCGCCAAGCTGCACTGCCACTCTGGAGAAAATCACTTAATGATTTACCTCAAGGATTTAATAATAAAAACCTGAAGTGTCGGTAAAACTCCATATTTTATATATTAGAACTGTTTTTACGTTGGAGGTGTTGAAGGTCAGGAAGAGCACTGAGTCGGGCTTCTTGCATATTCTAAAGTTATCTACAAATTCTTCCTCCTGGTTCTAAAGGAGATGTTGAAGGTCTAAACGCCGCTTTCCGTGCGTTTAATGGTGTTTTTACTTCGCAGAGTGAGTCTAAAAATTAGGAAGTCGTTGATCATGCAGAGCGTGCCTACCTTTTATTTCTGATTGCGCCTTTGTAGAATGTTTCCTTAAACCTCCTCTTCTACGCCCTACGATCCTTTGTCAAGCTATCCTGGTGCCGCATCGATAAATCAACACCAAGTGCATTCTAGATATTTCTCTTTAAAATCCGAATCACAGCCGCGATTTGGTATGCTGATAATGGGATCCCTGTGATCGTTGTCATCTGATTTATCGTTCTTAGAGGTAATAGTATTCTTCAAACTTTTTTTACTATTAAAGCTTTTCCCAGAAGGCATTTTGATGAATACGTGGTTCTATAAATTTCTGTTTACTTGGATTTTTTATTTAAAAAAAAAATGTCATTACTGTTTTAGGGGTGGGTGGGGGGTTCCATACATTAATATATTTAACACTATATTGTTGAATGGAAACAACCCCACCCGCCCTCAAACTATTAAGGACTTATCAAAGTACATTGGGTCCTCGTTACCCTTATTATTGTCGTTTAAAATGGTCATTACTGTTTTAGGGGTGGGTGGGGGGTTCCATATATCAATATATTCAACACTATATTGTTAAATGGAACCACCCACCCGCCCTCAAACTATTAGAGACTTATTAAAGTACATTAGGTCCCCACGACCCTTATTATTGTCGTTTAAAATTGTCAACTGTTCTTGGATTTTTTATTTTTAAACAAATATGTCATTACCGTTT